>CM063510.1:6280618-6293118 GCA_032207245.1 Pardosa pseudoannulata | reverse complement strand
TATTTTATTGAAAAGTTGATTAGATTTTTTCATCAGTTTCTACGGTTTCATAGACTCTAATGTAAAACCAAAGAAATAATTTTTAATTAAATGTTTACAATGGAAATATTGATTTGATTTTCTTTTATTGCATTGCTTATAAATATCGAATGTTTATTAAATATAACATCAAATGTATCTTTTGTCGCATAATAAAAAAATATCGCATGTAAGGAAACATTTCATAGTATTGAAATGTTACATCTTTAATTAGAAAATTCTTTTCAGCAACAATCAAAATTATTTCTTTCCGATAAGATAAAAAAAACCTTTAACGAAAAGCAACTACAATATATAATAAAAATAAAAATGAAATTTTTATTTCTGTTTGAATTTTTTAAGTAAGATAAAAATAAAAATGCAGTATTTTAAAACTTAAAAAAAGTTTTCATTTAAAAGTTAAAAATCCACACTTACTACTTGGTTTTTTAAAACTTTATTTAAATTTATTTTATTAATTTATTTACTTTACTTTATTTATTTTATTACTTTATTTATTTTGTATGTGAAAAAGTGATTTTCTCTAAAATAATGTAGTACGAAAATTCTGATACAAGCATATATTTTACAAGTTTTTTTTTTTACAATTTATAACCTTAGTGTGTAACATTGGAAAATTTAGAGCCGGTCTCACCAAAGTCGTTTAACCGCTAACCGCTATTAACCTCTATTTAAACGGAGAATTGAGTCACACCATTGGCTGGTACCATTAGTTGTTATTTTGGGTTAGTACCGGTCTACCAGTCGTTTAACGGCTAATCTCTGTTTAAATGGAGAATTGCGTCCAACATTCATTGGCACCATAGGTTAGTGTCGGTCTCACCAAAGTAGTTTAACTATAACCACGATTAATCTCTGTTTAAACGGAGTATTGTGACCCACCATTCGTTGGAGCCATAGGTTAGTACCGGTCTCACCAAAACCTTTTAACGTTAACCGCTATTAATCTCATTTTTAACGGAAATATGCGTCGAACCATTGGTTGGTGACATAGGTTAGTATCAGCAACACCGAAATCATTTAACACTATCAGCTATTAATCTCTGTTTAAACAGAAAATTGCATCGCACTATTGGTTAGCGTCATAGGTTAGTACCGGTTTTACCAAAGTCGTTTAACGGCTAACCGCGATTAACCTCTATTTAAACGAATAATTGCGTCAAACAATTGGTTGGCACCATTGATTGTTACGTTGGGTTAGTACCGGTCTCACCAAAGTCAGTTAACGGAAAACCACGATTAATTTCTGTTTAAACGGATAATTGTGACCCACCATTGGTTGGAGCCATAGGTTAGTACCGGTCTCACCAAAACCTTTTAACGCTAACCGCTATTAATCTCTATTTTAACGGAGAATAGCGTCTCACCATTGGTTGGCGGCATGGGTTAATCGTGGTTCAACTTTAAACGACTGTGGTGAGACATATCCTTATAAAATTAAAATGTGTGTGTGTGTGTGTAAAATTAAAATATTACAGCTGTTTAGGCTCACATTCTGAAATCGTTCATTTTCTTTTAATCGATTAATGTGAAATTTAGTTTACACTTATGTATATCACGAGGATTCCTTCTATATTTACTTTAAACTTGGCTTGGGAATTGACATATATATTGAAACTTAGAAGCAAAACATGTCCACTAAAAGTATTTTTATAAACTAATTGATCATAGGAAAGGACTGCAATGTTGAGTTTTGAATTGTAAATCAGTATTTTGCCATTCTTTTATTTTGCTCTGAAATGAAATTTTGCTTTGATATGAAATTTTGCTTTAAAGTAGTTAAAGAAACAGCAATGGCCTTTTTACGCAACTCTCTGGGTGTTTATCTTAAATTCTGATTGGCCATGAATTAAATTGTTTGTGCCTGAGATTCACTCTTATAAACACATACACACACCATTTATATATATTATTATAGAACACACACACACAAACACACACACACATATATATATATATATATATATATATATATATATATATATATATATATTATATATATATATATATATATATATATATATATATATATATATATATATATATATATATATATATATATATTTATATTTATATATTATTGCAATAAATACACACTCTCTATATATATCCATATTTATTTATTTATTATTTTTACGCTTTCTTCAGTGTTAGAAATAGATTTCATTTCTCAATATAACCGTGTTAGGAGTAAAGTGTAAGTAACACCATCTACTGAAATTACGAAACGTCAATTATATTTCTATTAAAACATTTTGCTCTACAGCTATTTCTTTTTAAAAATATATAATTCTCGACTATAATATTTCTTTTACACCGTACCAGTCAGTAATAAAAAGTGAACATTCAAAATTATTCTCATACGTAATAGGGTTTTAGTGTTGCTTAAAAAAATCGACACTAAAAGCTTTCTCTCGACTGTTAAAACTATTGTTACAAATGCATGGTAATATGTTTACATTTTTAGTTGCATATTTTGAGGTTTAAAATAATATATGAAGTGACTACACTAAAAATATATGATACTTTCTCAGAGTGTTGGGAAATCAGTAATTTAATACCTACACAGCAAATAAGCGTTATAATTCTAAACAAAAAAGAAAAATATAAACTTACATAGACTAAAATAAAAAAAGTTATTTTAGCAAACTAGCAAAATATGTTAGTTCACTTGAGAGAAGATAAAAATATCACAATCCCCGCAGTGTTTTTGTTTTATTATCAAAATGAAACAAAGCTAAATTGTATACAAAGTTTTACTTTCAGTAAAGTAAATGACAGAAAAAGAATGCAAATTTGTCTCAAATTGCATCCGTCTTTCACAGAAAGTTATGCTTAGAAATATTCTTTGCTCTAAGCTTTCATAAAATTCAGAAGTTTTTCGAGGTAATAAGCTCATATGGAGATTTGAATCACGCATACACTTAGCATAAGTTGAAAAACCGTTTAGGAGCATAATTTAATCCGCTCACATATTTTCCCTTAAATAAAAACCAAACAATACATGTCTGAAAATTCGGCAAACACTTATTATCTTATTGTAGTATTAAAAGAAATCCAGAAATAAAAAAATTGCAAAGCATTCATAAATGCGCATGAGTACTTACATTAAAAAGTACTTATAGAAAGAACTAAGCACAATTTCCTCAATAAACATACAAGTTCATTATAAATTAAGTAAATGTGGGTATGTATTACTTCAAGTGAAAAATTTCAAACAATGGAAAAATAAGCTGATTACAATAATTACGATTATTGTAATTATCTTAATTAAAATAATTAAAATTAAGCTAAATACAATAAAATAAGGTATTTTTATAAGGCTTGGCTGTCCCTTCTCATTGGTTGCCTTTATTAGTTAGCACTCTTGCTGCCGAGATGAATCTCCCTTATTAAGGCCATGTCTTAGTACTACTACTGATCTTTTACTGTCCACAGAGAGCTGGTGTGCCCAGTAAAAAGGAGTACTGCCAACCCAGAATTCATGAGGAAAATGGCTTTTGAAACTATTGAACAATTACTGGCAGGCGCAATACAAATCTAGACAGACGGAAGCAGAGGAGATGAGGGATGTTCTGGTAGTGGAGTTTATGTTATAACTTCTACGTCCACTTTGAATCTTTGAATCCACTTTGAATCTTCAGAAACTGAGACCTTTGTTCATTATTTAGATCTGAACTCTTGAAAAGGGTTGATTATATCACTGTTGTTTACATCACTGAGCCAGATTTTGAGCTCATATGGAATCTGTAAGAGGGCAACTCATTAATACAAAACTTAAATTGGATGAATGTTGGATACACATCTCGTACTTCAAATTTGGAAAATATCTGTAGGCGCTCAAGACATTCTCAGGTTCATTTTCAATGGATTTCTTCTCATGTTGGAATTCTTCGAAATGATATTGCCAACTCTTTTGGCTAATTTTGCTTCATTGGAAACTTTTTGGCCAGATATGCTTTCCACTTTTAATGTGATACTTTCTTAGAGTAAAAGGATGTATACAGATATCTGGAGAGTTCCTCAATTTCATGACGGGTATTTCTGTGAACGGCCTGGTGAAGCATTACGCTTCGAGAGGATGAGAAGAGATGTCTTGAAAAGGTTCTGGGTCTTGTTGATTACTGAGCTAGAGTTTGAGCACATAATAATCCTGTCAGAGAGCAAATCTTTAATACAACACTTAAGAAACTGGATGAATGTTGGAGACAGGGCTCGTACTTCAATTTTGGAAGATATCGATAGTCTCTCAAGGAATTCTCAGGTTTATTTTCAATCTATTCCTTCTCATGTTGGAATTCTTCGAAATGGTATTACTCACTCTTTCAGCTAATTTTGCTTCATTGGAGCCTTTTTGGCCAGATATGCCTTCGACTTTTAATGAGATACTTTCTGAAAGTAAAAGGAGGTATATAGATCTTTGGAATATTCCTCCTAGAAAAACGGACTGGTAGAGCCTTAAGCTTCAAGAGACTTAGAAGAGTGCAGACTTGCCTATCTCGCTCTGACAGTGGCCACCTGAAGGGAATCTCGTATGTACAAGGACAAAAAATGCTTAGACTTTACACAAAGTGCAGGTTAGTTCAGGCTACTCTGAGCACATTACGGGTTGTATTGATTTTAAACTGGATGAGGCTCTCTTAAAACCTCTTCTGTTTTTACATTTTTTAAATTTATGTGGACTCATGGAGTTGCTGTAAGTGGCTAGTCCATCTGAGATTAGAAATATCTGTGATCAAGATTACATTCAAGCGTACAGATAAGTACACAAAAAGGCGTTATTAAAGCTCTATGAAACATTTTAATATTTAATGATTCATTGTTAAGTTATGATTCATACCGTTTATATACATTACATTGAAATCTGTAGTTATATAGACTGCAGAGAAAAGTCAAATGAGGTAAAGCAATGCAACATATTATAACAGTTTTAAATGCAAGCTTTCCACAATTTCCATCTAATCGTTTCTGAGAAATGGTACACGGTGTAAATAGCATTATATTGAATTATGTCTTTATATAGAATAAAGAATACTTTCAAAAGAAGCCGTACATAACTAAACTTTATAACGGTCCTAAATGAGAAATGTCTTTTATTGATAACCTTTTTTGGGTTATGCAAGATAAATAAATACCTATGCACGTAGGACGTCAAAATTAAACTAGTTATAATTTCTACAAAAATAGTTAGTATAGGTATTTAAAGTTTCAGAATTAATCATTCCTTTTAGCCACGTACAGACGTAATACTGAAACTGGCAAAAATTTAGTAAGCACAGTCAAAATAAGTATTTTCGTTGAAGTCTGAGCACTGAAATGCCTCTTAATTGGTGCACAGTGTAAATAGCATTAAATTGAATTATGTCTTTATACAGAATAAAGAATACATTAAAAATGTGCATAACAAAACTTTATAATTGTCCTAAATGAGAAATGTCTTTTATTGCTAAACTTTTTTGAGTTAAGTGGGACAAAATAAATATCTACGCACTTAGATAAGTTAAAATTAAACTAGTTATAACTTGTTCAGGAATAGTTAGTAAGGGTATTTAAAGTTTCAGAATTATTCTTTCCTTTTAGTCACATACATATGTAGTACTGAAACTGGCAAAAACTCAGTAAGGCATAGCCAAAATAAGTATTTTCGTTAAATTCTGAGCACTAAAATGCATCTTAATTGGTGCACAGTGTAAATAGCATTAAATTGAATTATGTCTTTATTTAGAATAAATATTACGTTAAAAAGAAATGCAAAACTGAACTTTTTAACGCTCCTCAATTAGAAATGTATTTTAATGCTAACCTTTTTTGAGCTATGTGACATAAATACCTACACACTTGAAGACTTCAAAATTAAACTAGTTATAACTTGCTAAGGAATAGTTAGTATGGATATTTAAAGTTTCAGAATTAATCTTTCCTTTTAGACACATACATACGTAGTACTGAAACTGGCAAAAACTCAGTAAGTCATAGTCAAAATAAGTAATTTCGTTAAATTCTAAGCACTAATATGCATCTTAATTGGTGCACAGTGTAAATATCATTAAATTGAATTATGTCTTTATTTAGAATAAATATTACGTTAAAAAGAAATGCACAACTAAACTTTTTAACACTCCTCAATTAGAAATGTCTTTTAATGCTTATCTTTTTTGAGCTATGTGACATAAATACCTACGCACTTGGAGACTTCAAAATTAAACTAGTTATAACTTGTTCAAAAATAGTTAATATGGGCATTTAAAGTTTCAGAATTAATCTTTCCTTTTAGCCACATACAGACGTAATAGTGAAACTGGCAAAAATTCAGTAAGGTATAGACAAAATAAGTATTTTCGTTGAAGTCTGGGCACTGAAATGTATCTTAATTACTTCTTTTACATTATACATAAAAGTAAAAGCAAAAGTCAGTAGTATGTAGCCGAAAAACAATTATGTATTCTTTTCCTCAAAATAAGAAATATTATTTAAAAATGAGGCGATCCAAATAGTTTTGTACGAGGGAGTTATTTTCAGTCCGAACTATAAGAGCTATAATAGCAAAAATGTGAAGAGCCTCAGATTAGAGTTCAAACACCTCTACATTCAAAAAAATGCAATCACGGGAATGCGATCCATTTACGCGCATAACAAAGTTTATGGAGAAAAGAAGCGAAAGTTTCCAAAGTTTTTCAATCTCAAAAAACACAGAATTTTTCCAGGCATACGTAGCTCCTGACACTTAAAGTAAAATAACTTAAATATATTAAGAAAAGAAAGTGACTTTATGTAACAACACAAGTTCTAAAAATGGTGGAAAATTAAAGGATCATATTTTATTTTTCTTAGGTTTCTTTAGATGGTTTAGTGACGGCGTCTGACGAATATCAGTTTTGTTTCTCATTAGTCTTGAAAAAATGTTAGGCAGAGTACCTTAGACTCATTGAGACGCTTCTATTAAAATAGGAAAATTGTAATTAAAACACTTATACAAGTTCCTTTATTAATTTTATTATCAATAAATGTATACCATAATAAACATATTTTTATGTAATACATCATAGAAGCATTTACAATTTTAAGATAATATTTCCTTATAACCAGCAACCTGAATTTTACTTAATAAGGAAAATGAATATTACTGCTTTAAATTAGATTAATATAATTTTTAATAAATCACCTTCATAATTATGAAATGGTTTATTCTAATTTTATACTACATGAAAAGTTTTATGCATTTAAATAGAAGAGTGGAACAAATATATAAATTTTTCATTTTGCAATATATTATTGTAAAGCATGACATATTCTTTATAATCTTTATTCTTTAGAGGGTAATTTTCCTTATTTGTTAATTAGAAACCAAAGGTTGTATGTTTATTCGGATACTACATTGAGCACAATATTTGCATTCTTAAATCCAATGCAAACCGACGATTACTCAAAGATTTCACTTTTAAATTTCTTGATAAGTATTATTAGTGATATTGCCCCTTTTCCTATCTTGATGAGATGCTACTGTGAATTTTCACAGAATTACTGAAATTTTCACAGTCTGCAAGAAGAGTAATTGAATCACTGCACAATATAGCTCATTGTTCCTCTTCAGCGAAAACTTTACATGAAACAGAAATTAACATGAATATCATTATTAAATTATGAAATGATTTATTTTATCTTTAAACTGCATAAATATTTTTATGCATTTATAAATACAAGAGTGGGGCAAATACCTAAATTATTCATTTTTCAATATATTATTGTAAAGTACGAATATTCTTCATAATCCTTATTCTCTAAAGGGTAATCATCTTATTTTTTGCTTGTAAACCCAAGGTTGTTTGTTTATTGTGATAGTATTTTAAGCACATTTGCACTCTTAAATCCAATGCACATTGAAGATTACTTAAAACACGTTTGACTTTCACTTTTAAATTTCTCGATGAGTATTATTAGTGATATTTTACTTTTTCAGATCTTGATGAGATGCTACTGTGAGTTTCTGCACTTTTCATTGTCTGCAACAAGAGTAATTGATTTACTGCTCAATACAGCTCGTTGTTCCTCTTCAGCGAAAACTTTATATGAAACATTAATTATCTACTTGAAACAAAGAGTCGAAAAATGAATGATTTAGAAGCAATACAGAACTATATGTATTAGTATTACCAGAGTAGTATAACAGTAAAATAACCGAGGATAGATGTTAGTGTGCACACTGTCAGGAACTTTATAAAAAATATAGATAATTTTCGACTCACCAATCACCAGAATAGTATAACAGTAAAAATAACGAGGATTGCAGTTAGTATGCACATTGTCAGGAACATTATAACGAAAATGTAGATCATTTTCGATTCACCTATTACCAGAATAGTATAACAGTAAAATAAGCAAGGATAGAAGTTGTGAGCACACTGTCAGGAACAGTATAACCAAAACATGGATAATTTTCGATTCACCTATTACCAGAATAGTATAACAGTAAAATCAGCGAGTATAGAAGTTAGTGAGCACACTATCAGGAACATTATAACGGAAATATGAATAATTTTCGATTCACTTATTACCAGAATAATATAACAGTGAAATAAGCGAGGATAGATGTTAATGTGCACACTGTCAGGAACATTATAACGAAAATATAGATAATTTTCGATTCACATATTACCAGAATAGTATAACAGTAAAATAAGCGAGGATAGAAGTTATTGTACACACTGTCAGGAACATTATAACGAAAATGTAGATAATTTTAGATTCACCTATTACCAGAATAGTATAACAGTAAAATAAGTGATGATAGAAGTTAGTATGCACACTATCAGGAACATTATAACGAAAATATAGATAATTTTCGATTCACCTAAGTTTAAGTTAGATAAATAATATTTATTATTATACTTAATAAAATAAATATTATTTCTTCATTACATCAAAATATCGTATATCTTGTTTTGTGATGTCTTTGTCACCAAAAGATTACTGCATAAATTTGATAAAATTTGTGTGGCGTTATCAAAGTTTGTAAGTTTGAATAAGTTCTAACTTTCCTTAAGTTACGTTTGAATGACTTTTGCTTGTTAAAGAATTTGGAATAAAGTTCCTAGAACTACACATTTTTTTATTTCTTTTATGTTGGAATGCGACGCATTAAAACTATTTTTAAAATGTATTTTAATAAACAATTTTTGTCTTTAACAGTCACATTATTTCTTCTGGGAGTTTCTTTCTATGTTGGTTATATAAATACAAATTTAAATATTTAGTTATGAACAAAATCAGACTACAGTTCTCTTTATTTGAATCTATATGCATATTTTTTTCATATTTTGCATTCAGCGTCTGAGAAATGATTATTTTTATTTTAATATATTCATTTAAAGAAATGTTGATTAAGATATAGTTAAAAAAATGTTTTCTATGTCTTTATATAAAAAATAAAAAGTAAAACAGCTAATGAAAACTTTTGATTATTCTGTATACAAATTTGATCTTAAAAATGTTTTTGAATTTAAGAGAAAAACGTTTGTATTATTTTCTTGATTTTTTAATTTGTATCAGAAAACCAAAAAAAAATTTTTGAACAATTTCGATTTTTATTTTATTTAATGAAGTTTTTTATTTGCAAATACGGAATTTTACGTAGCATTAATTGCAGAATTTTCTAAATCTCATGAAACAAATTATTAAAAATATATATTTGGAAATAAATGATTTCGATATTTCCATGTGTAATTACTTTTCAATATTACAGTGTGTAGGATGCTAAATTAATGTTAAGACCTTAATAACTCTTTTAAAATGAATTTATTAAGATTTAAAACTTTAACCGACAAATAAAATATATCCATAAACCTTAAACCTTAAACTGACAAAAGTAAGAACGATAAATAAATAATTGTTTGTTATCATTACATAATTTATGCATGATTGCCCGTAAAGGGAATTTGTTTTTTTAGGCGAATATAAAACGCAATTTTCTCTTTTCACGAATCTAGGGATTTGCATCTGCAACCCTTCATGCTCTACTTTATTTTTGAACATGTGAACTTGTGTGTACGTAATATATTTCGATTTCAAAATGTCCCTGAAATAGTCCGTAATATTATTTTTAGTGTAGATATAAAGAATCAAATTATCTGCAAACAAAACCACAAATTTGATTACCACCTACTGCAGAGTAAATATATGAAAATATTTCTAACATCTCAAATAAACGAAAAGGGTGTATTAGATGTCAACCAAATAAAATGCAGATCAACATAATTTTCATGCATGGTATGCAGTACAGTTTTTGCTTAAAGCATACAGTGAATATGAGCTAAACATTCTCATCTGAATACTTATCTTAATTTCGGTACTGACTTAGAATTTATTAATTGGCGTTGTAACTTTTATGTTATGTATTTTTATAATCTACAAAATACTTTCTTGTATAAAACAGCTTCTAATATATAACATAGCAAAATTCATAAATAATAAAGAAATAAAAGATATAGTTTTGAAAAGAAAGAAAAATTCCTCGCGTAACCAGCTACGAAGTGAAAGTAAAAAAATTGAACATTTGATGCAGTAAAAATCAACACAAATCATGAAAAAAAATATATGAGATAAAGCAAGCCCCATTGAGACCACCACTCCAGTTACTCGAGCCTCAACAAACTGCAGATACTGTGATTTAACACAAATTAACAAGACAAGTAAACATCATAAAACTCATACTTTGCAACACTATCTTTTAGCCACCATTTACTAAAAATTCTTGGAGTTATAGCTTTAACCAAGAATGAAATACAATTTCTGTATCTAATATGGTTCCATCATGTAAGATTTTCATGTTAGGTTTCAAAATTTAGTAGTTTTAAACTTACTTTAAATAAAATTGTTGACTAATTTTAAATGTCTTTAAGAAAGAATATTTTAATTTCTTGACATAAAAGTAAAACGGAATTTGATGTGTCCAAAAATAATATTTAATTCTGGATCATCTAAACAGTTTTCTGGGATTCGAGAAATATAACGTTTAATTTTGAAATTTACAATTATATGTAATGTTTAATGAGGCGTATATATGATGTTAATGTACAATAATTAAGTAACAGTATAAAATTATGATTTAATATAAAGCTCACGACCTGTGTCGGAGACAGCTATTGACGTCTCAGAGACGTTTAAGTCTACTTGGACGGATGAGATGACTGACGTTGTTCAAACGTCATTGTATATTAAGGAGTTAATACCATTATACGAAAGAGTTTCTACATTCTATAAATGTAATCGAAAGGAATCCAAACAACAACGCTAGCACTGTCGCTAAAAAACTCTCTAAGATATATTAAACTTTATTATGTATCTTGAAGGACACAGAAATTTGTGTATTTACCACATGAAAAAGAATGAAATACCAGAAAAAGTATGAAAATATGACTTAAAGATGAATTTTCATTATTCAGTATCTCTCAGTTTATCAAATAGTTACCTAATGTATAAATGGGATGAAATGAGTATTGCCTTTAAATAAACGCTTTCGATGTAGAACATTTTTAGAACAAGTACAACGCTTATGAATAAACACGTTATTAAATGTTGCTCTGAATAATACCACTTTTATCGTCATAACTAAGAACTTACTTTGACATTTATCTCTCTTGGATTAAAAAAAACCGCTTTTACACTATAATAAAAGTACGGCCTAGAAAACAAAACTGATATTTTTAGCATTTATTCAGATAGTTCTAGAATCAATTCAATCATGATGTTGCCTCCCATAATAGATAATTATTTAAGTAACTTTGAAAGTAAATTTTCTTGCAAAAATATCAGTACACATTTTACTCTTTTTTTCGAAAATATTGTATAAATTTGGATATTTTACTTATCTAAAACTGTTCTATAATCCTACCTTACGATGCTTTAACAATGCGTAAAATCAAGTAGAAAATTTCTTCTTTAATGAAAGTGGTTGTTTCTACGCAGTATTTTAAATTTAAAAAATATTGCAAAGCTGTACATGTTAAATTCTTTAAACGGATTTTAAACGACTATTTTTATCCTTTCTAAAAATTTCATAATAACCTTAGCATTTTTTCGGCAATTTTTTTGTTTCATAGCAATCAGAAAAAAATTAAACCTTAAATATACTAAGTTTTAGCTGCAAACTGAAGTTTGGAAAGTGAGGGCTAACCTTAAATTTAGTGGCAGCAGAATCAGAGCACCATATTGCAATTTCTCACCTTTTTTATACATTTTATATATACCGAATATATTTAGAATAAAAAATACATTTGATAAGTGCTAATCATTTCAATTTTCAACTCCTTTTATACACTTCATCCCCCTTTTTATGAATGTTTAAAATTGTGTAAGAACGGAATCAGTTTGATTTCCGAAATATTCAATTTTTTACTTGTTAATTGTTTTTTGCAATTTTTTACTATTAAAGCAGAATCTATTTATAGCCGAAGTATTAGTTTTTT
>CM063510.1:6250618-6275618 GCA_032207245.1 Pardosa pseudoannulata | reverse complement strand
CCACCCATAGAAACTAAGGAAGGAACTGGACAATCAGGCGTTGCTGGTATCCTACAGCCTTTGTTTGGAATTCCAATAGTGTACAATAAAGAAAAAATTGCACCTCTGTCAGCAAAAATGTTTTCAACTCCAGTTTCATTTCATTAGATTGTCAGTGATCTAAGTTGCAACTATGGCATAACGCGTTTTCCTAAATATCGAGTAGTGCATTCAAGTTCTGCGTGAATATGAAAATGGCAGATCGGCAAGAAAGTTAGTTGAATTATCTAACTGCGGAAGAACGCAAATCAACGAAGTCATTAAAGAAAAAAAATTGATTTTGAAGGAATACGAAGACTTCAATTTTCTGCTTTTAAAGTAAAAAATGAACTTAAAAAGTTGTTGTTATAGAGAAAAGTGAAAACTTAAAATACAAATTGTAGCCTTTAAAAAAAAATGTAAGAGAGCATGAAATAAAGTACTATTTTCTGTTTAGATAAGTTTTAAATTACATTTTAAATAAGAATTATATGTCAGACTTGTTTATATTAAGCATTCTAGCAATTATCTTATAAAATCTTTCATAGCGGCCACCCCCTCTGAGCTGCCAAATATTCTCGGATGAGTGGGGTGGCCGCTCAGAGAAGTTTCACTTTATATATATATATATATATATATATATATATATATATATATATATATATATATATATATATATATATATATATATATATATATATATATATATATATATTATATATATTTTATATTTATTTATTTTTGTGTTTGTGTAATAGGTTTTTTTAGCGAAAAATAAATAACATAATTTTTTTCAATAAAGCAATTCTGACATTTTATCAATAAATTGGCAAGTTTTGCAATATACCTCTGATTTTCTCCTCATTGTGAGAGTCGGCGAACAAAAAAAATAAGGCCACTTAGCTCAAGTCTTCTTCTATCACTCCGTTGCATAACTTAGTTTTGATTCTTACACTTCACCGTGTGATTAGTATTACTATTCTCATTGGCTGGCTCACTAGCTCTCCCCACCATTAATTAACTCCATGTTGCAAGCTCTGTCAAAATAAAAAAGCATGAGAAACGATGTCAATAAGCTGTTTTCTTTAATTTTATATTTTGATCCTGACCTCTTATACATACGACTGAAAATATACTGATAGGATATTATTTTCATTTATGTTGGTCTAAAACGTCAGTTATGTGTATTTACATATATATTACACACACGCACAAACATATATATATATATATATATATATATATATATATATATATATATATATATATATATATATATATATATATATATATATATATATAATTGCTGAATAATTTATACACAGGTACAATTTTATAAAAAGCTTGTGCTGGTGAAAATTTCAATGAAAAAAAGTATTACATAAAACCGCTGTGCCAGAAATAAATTTCTCTGAAAATGTTATTTTCTAACTAACCGAACTAAGAGATTTCAACGCTGCTTCAACGGTTTCTCCTTTGTCTGCAACGCTTCACAGCTAGATGACCCACGCACCACTGACTTCACCAATTTACTTCACACGGATCTCTCTCTATCCAATCTAATTCTTCTGAAAAGTCCAGAGTTTGAACACATTGTTCGCCAAAAAGTTGCTCTGATAACGCAAAAGGGTACAGGAGATAAAGTTAGGAGCAATTTGTTCCCATCAAAAGAATTGGGAGAAAGTGATAAATATATTTAAAGTAATTATCAGACTATGAATACTGAAAGATTTTAAAAAGAAGAAGGTCTAAAAGTAGTTTTCATTGAGCAAACACATTCAGTATCCCTTTGAATACTAATTCTATGTGGTATAATGGTATTCTGCTTATTGTAAATTATTTTTTTTATAAAATATTTTTATTAAAATCTCCATAATCAATGCTATTCATAAATAACTTTGATAATCATAAAATTAAAAATTACATTTGTATAAAGTGTTTTTCTACCTTTAAAAAAGTTCTGACTTTTAAACATTAATTTTGACATTTCAAGCAGTAACGTATATTTTTAAGATAACATAAAATATTTGTCTTATGTGATAAAATTTAATATTATTTTTCTTAAACTTTTAATAACGTTCTAAATTTTAAAAAATATTTTAGTCATTTCAAGTAGTGTTTTCTTAAGATAACATAAAATATTTGTACCACGTCAAAAACTTGGATTTTACTTAAAGGTATAAATCTTTCTCTATATACGGGTTTATAATATCTTTAGAAAGTGTTTAATATATTTAAAGTAATTCTTAAGCTATGAATACTGAAAGATAAGTAAAAGAAAAAGCTGTAAAAGTATTTTTCATTAAACAAATAATTACAAATACAGTACGTCAAACACAGTAACTTTTAGTCTTAGAATGCTATTTCTATATGGTATAATAGTATTTTGCTTGTTGTACATCCTTTTTTTATAAAACACTTCTTCATTAAAGAATTCATAGTAGCTTATTAACTTTAAAATAACCATAATCAATGCTTTCATTTCCATAAAAAGCTTTGATAATAATAAAATTAAAAGTTATGTTTGTACAAACAGTTTTTTAATCTTTTAATAACGTTCTGACATTAAAACATTAATTTTGTCATTTAAAGTGATAAAGTATATTTTTAAGACGACATGAAATATTTGTCCCATGTGAAAATTTTAAATTTTACTTACCAGTATAAATATGTCTCAATATGCGGATTTATATATAGGTTTTCACAATTTTTTAATAAGATTCTAAATTAAAAATAAATTTGTCATTTCATGTAGTATATTTTTAAGATAACATAAATTATTTATCATACGTAAAATATTTGAATATTACACCCACATGAATATTTCGCTGTATGCGGGTTTATAAAGGGTGAATTATGATTAAAATAATTATCTGACTACGAATACTGTAAGGTTTTAAAAGCTCTAAAAGTATTTTTCATTGAGCAAATACATTCAGTATCCCTTAGTTTTTAGAATAATATTTCGATATGGTATAATTGAAATTTGCTTATTGTACACACTTTTCTTTATAAAAGAGTTCATAGTAGCTTATTAACTTTAAAATCTCTATAATCAATGCTTTCATTCTCATAAAAAGCTTTGATAATCATGAAATTAAAAATTATGTTCCATGTATAAAGAGTTTTTCAATCTTTTAATAACGTTCTGATTTTAAATCATTTAGTTTGTCATTTCAAGTAGTATATTTTTAAAATACCATAAAATATTTGTACCGTGTGAAAAACTTGAATTTTACTTACCAGCATAAATCTATCTCTACGTACGAGTTTATATACAAATTTTCTCAATCTTTTATTAACGTTGTAAATTAAAAAAAAATACTTCTGTCATTTCAAGTAGTGTATTTTTAAGAAAACATAAATTACTTTTCTCACGTGAAAAACTTTAATTTTGCTTACCAGCATAAATCTTTTTTTATATACGGGTTTATAATATCTTTTGAAAATGTTAAATATTTTTAAATTATCCCACTAAAAATATCGGAAGATTTTAAAAATAAGAAGTTCTAAAAGTATTTTTCATTGAGCTAATACATTTAGTATTACTAAGTTTTAGAATTCTATTTCTATTTGTTATATTGGTATTTTGCTTGTTGTACATCCTTTTCTTTATAATTTTTTTCATAAAATAGTTGATACTAGCTTATTAACTTTAAAATCTCCCTAATCAATACTTTCATTTTCTTAAAAACTTTTGATAAATAAAAAATTAAAAATTATGTTCCTTGTATAAAGAGTTTTTCAATCTTTTAATAACGTTCTGATTTTAAAACCTTAATTTTGTCATTTATGTAGTATATATTTAAAATATCATAAAATATTTGTACCATGTGAAAAACTTGAATTTTACTTACCAGCATAAAACTCGTTCTATATACGGGTTTATAATATCTTTTGAAATTGTTAAATGTATTTAAAGTAATTATCACACTATATATACTGGAAGGTTTTATAAAGAAGAAGCTCTAAAAGTATTTTTCTTTGAGCAAATATATTCAGTATTACTAAGTTTTTAGAATACTATTTTGATATGGTATAGCTGTATTTTATTTGTTGTACATCCTTTTCTTTATAAAACAATTTTTATAAAAGAGTTCATAGTAGCTTATTAACTTTAAAATCTCTATAATCAATGCTTTCATTCTCATAAAAAGCTTTGATAATCATAAAAATAAAAATTATGTTCCTTGTATAAGAAGTTTTTTCAATCTTTTAATAACGTTCTGACTTTAAAACATTAATTTTATCATTTCAAGTAGTATATTTTTAAAACAACATAAAATATTTGTACCGTGAACTTGAATTTTACTTACCAGCACAAATTATCTATGTGTACGGGTTTATATATAAATTTTCGCAATCTTGTAATAACGTTCTAAATTTAAAAAAAATTATTTTTGTCATTTCAAGTAGTGTCTTTTTAACATAAAATAAAATATCTGTACCACTTGAAAAATTCTACTTACAAGTGCAAATCTTTCTCTATATACAAGTTTAGAATGTGTTAAATGAAGAATGTCTTTAGAATGTGTTAAATATATTTAAAGTAATTACCAGACTGTGAATACTGGAAGATTTTAAAAAGAAGAAGATTTAAAAGTATTTTACATTGAGCAAACACATTCAGTATGCCTTAGTTTTTAGAATACTTACCATAATATCATTATACCTATATGGTATAATGGTATTTTGCTTATTTTACATCATTTCTTTATAAAAAAATTCTTTATAAAAGTGTTCTTAGCAGCTTATTAGCTTTAAAATCTCCAAAATCAATGTGCTCATTTTCATAAAAAACTTCCATAATTATAAAGCTAAAAATTCATTTTATACACAGTTTATTCCAATCTTTTAATAGCTTTCTGACTTTAAATTATTAATTTTGTCATTTCAAGTAGTATATTTTTAAAATAGCATAAAATATCTATATCACGTGAAAAACTTGTATTTTACTTACCAGCATAAATCTATCTCTATATACGGGTTTATATACAGATTTTCTCAATCTTTTAATAACGTTCTAAATTTCAAAAAAATATTTTTGTCATTTCAAGTAGTGTATTTTAAGATAACATAAAATATTTGTATCACGTGAAAAACTTGAATTTTACTTACCAGCATAAATCTATCTCTATATACGGGTTTATATACACATTTTCTCAATCTTTTAATAACGTTCTAAATTAAAAAAAATATTTTCGTCATTTCAAGTAGTGTATTTTTAATATAATATAAAATATTTGTACTATGTGTAAAACATGAATTTTACTTACCAGCATAAATCTATCTCTATATACGGGTTTATAATATCTTTAGAAATTGTGAAACATATTTAAAGTAACTATCAGACTATAAATACTAGATAATTTTAAAATGAAGAAGCTGTAAAAGCATTTTTCATCGAGCAAATTTTTCAGATGTATACTTTTTACTACTTAGTTTTTTGAATGCTTTTTCTATATGTTATAACGGTATTTTGCTTATAGTGCATCCTTTACTTTATAAAAAAATTTAAAAAAAAGAGTTCATAGTAGCTTATGAGATTTAAAATCTTCATAATCAATGCTTTCATTTTCATAAAAATCTTTGATAATCATAAAGTTAAAAAAATATGTTAATATTAAAAAGAGTGTTTTCAATCTTTTAATAACGTTTTGACTTTAAAGCATTATTTCTTTTTCATTTCAAGCAGTATATTTTTAAAATAACAAAATATTTTTGCCTTGTGAAAAACTTGAATTTTACTTACCAGCATAAATCTTCCTCTATATACGAGTTTATAATATCTTTAGAAAGTGTTAAATATATGTAAAGAAGTTATCAGGCTAGAAATACTGGAAGAACTTAAAATGCGGAAGGTCTAAAAGTATTTTCACCGAGCAAACGCATTCAGTATTGTTTACTTTTAAGAATACTTTGCCTATATGGTACGACAGTATTTTTCTTATTGTATATCATTCTCTTTACAAAAATATTTCACTGTTTTTACTTTAAATGAAAGTCAGTTGATAGTACATTCGTAACTATAAAATATTCATAATCAAAGATTTCATTTTTGTATAAAAGCTTTGATAATCATAAACTTAAAAAATATACTCCATTTAGAAAGTGTTTTTTCAATCTTTTCATAACATTCTAACTTTTAGAAAATTATTTGTGTCCACTCAATTAGTATATTTTTAAAATAAGATAAAATATTTGTTCCCTGGGAAAAAACTTAAAGTTAATTTACCCACAGTATAAATTTTGAAATATGAATATAAAAAGAACTAAAATTTTACATGAAATTAAAAATTCTTTTCTTTTTTATTCTATAAATCTAAAACTGTATAGCTATGTAATATTTGAATATTCTTAAAATAATATAAAAAATGTTAAGAAATTAAAACTATTATCCATTAGCATGCTATGAATTAAAATATTTCACTTATGTAACTGAAATTTGCAGGATAAAAAAAGATAATTAGCTTCTATTTCGTATACAAAACTAGTTTCAGAATTATAAATATCTGAATTTAATTGAATTTATAAATTTTTTTTCTTGTATATATTTCGTGCGGTTAAAGCATTATTTCATAAAGAAAGACGAAATATTTTTTTTTTTTATATTCTTATTGAAGATCTAGGAAAAACTTTACCTGAAATAAGAAAGAAACTTTTATTTTATATTAAGTGAAATATAGGCTCCTATGATGAAGATTTTATAGTTCAAAGGATAGCATAAGTTTTAATGTAAAAAAGCAAAATAAGAATATTTTGAATTATAAAATTTTAGTGGTGAATTTAGATGTGAATTCTGATTTCGTTTGGTATTTAGTAACGAAAATAAATATTACATTTTTTAAAAGAATTATAAAATGAGTTTTCCAAAAATTAGCTCTCCAAATTTAATTCTCTATTTTTGTAGTTTTTTAACATTTGTGAAAATTTAAACAAAATAATATAAAAATACTACAATTTCATTATATATTACTGTTTCTAAATGGTATAAACCGAAAATGCTTATATGTTTTAGTTTTTATTTGGCTTTCTTAATAAACTTTTTTTACCCAAAATAGTTTCAAAAGATGCTTTTGAGAAATATAAATAGAATTTTTGATAGAAAAATATTACTTATCCTTAAAAACTGCATACTAATATTAGCATCAGATGACGCTATTTTCAAACACCAATATTAAATGTTATAGGTTTTTTACATTACAAATTTGTGTATGTTTGATAAAGTTTGGAACGTGGTGTGCTTATTTCTATTCTGCAATATATATAATAATAGGATATTTCTTTAGTAAAAGGATGCAAAATCTATAACAGTTGAATTATCGATGCTTTTTTCTAACAAAATCGTAACACTTGTGAAATACAAACTTGTCTAAATTTATCCAATTAGTCTGCAATTATACTACACCAGCATGGAGCTAAAATGAAGTGCATTTAGCGTATTTATTATAATTATTACAGCTAATGAATTTTAATTATGGTTATAAAGATGATACTCTGTACTTTATACATCCAGAGAAATAAATAAGAACTATTACTAAAACTTTTCAAAGCAAAATAAACAAAAGGAAAGATTTTCTGTTTGTTTAACTGAACTTTTATATAGGTATGAGATATTACGATTTATAAGAATCTAAATGACTTGTATTTTTGAGTTTTATTCATTGTATTAAGATAATACTAAATTAAGCATATATTTTATAATTAGCAAAATATATTATGTAAAGTAAAAAGATAAAATAATGTATTATACCAAACAGTGAATCGTCTTTTACATATTTAGATATTTTTGAAATTGCTCGCTTTATTACAATACTTTTCGCTTTATAAAAACTTTTCCTGTTAAGAAGCTAAATTGAAAGATTTTTTTCTAGTATTAAATACTTTCTCATGATGTAATATGAATTGAAAATTTAACGTCTACATACATTTTGAAAAATTGGAATATGTTAACATTTAGGAATGTAATAATATACATATAATAAACTTAGATTTAAATCCTGAAAACGTATAAGCAATTTTTTCATTGAGTGATGTACTATTTATATTAATAATAAACTATTAAATTCATAAAAATTTACATTTCTTTAAATTTTGTTTTTAGTTCCAGACTTAGTATTGAATCCCTATCATAAAGTGCTATTTTTCTAGTAAAAGGATACAAAATCTATAACAGTTGTCTTTTCGATGGCTTTTCCTAGCAAAAGTGTAACACGTGTGAAATACAAATGAGTCTAAATTTAGACAATAAGTCTGCAATTAGGAGGTTAAATGAAGTACATTTTGAGTATGTATTATATTTCAAAGTTTGTTACAGATAATACAATTTAATTAGGATTATAAAGATGATATTTCGTACTTTTAGGGCTGGTCTCAACGAAGTAGTTTAATGGTTAACCGCGATGAACCCTTGGCACCAACCAATGGTAGTACGAAATTCTCCGTTTAAGCAGAGATTAATCGTGATTAGCCATTAAATGACTTTGGTGAGAATCAACTTAAAAAACAAGAGAAATACATATTTATTTCCTTTCAAATAATTAAGAACTATTAATAAATGTTTTAAATAAAAATTAAGAGAATTGAAGTTTTTCGGTTTGTTTAACGGAACTCGTATATATTTATGAGGTAATACGATTTTTGAGAATCTAAATATCTTGTAAATATCGCGTTATATTCATTGTATTAAGCAACTTTTACGTCCGTTAGACGTAAATTTAGAATTAACAAAACATATTTCTTAAATTAAAAAAGATACACTAATGTATTACAACAAAGTTATAACCTTGTCTTTTTCATACTCATTGTAATCTTTAAAAGAATATCTTTAAAAACATTTCGTGATGACAAACTAATTTCAAAGTTTTTTTAGCATACGATGACGCTATTTTCTAACACCTCTAGTAAATGTTACAGTGTTTTTAAATTACCAATTTTTGTTTGTTTGATAAACTATGAAACATGGTGAGCTTACTTCTACACTGCAATCTATGTAATAATATGCTATTTCTCTAGTAAAAGGATGCAAAATCTATAATAGTTGAATTTTTGATGGCTTTATTTAACAAATCGTAACACTTACGAGATACAAACACTTCTAAATTTCTCCAATTAGTTTGTAATTTGAGACACGACCATGGAGTTAAAAAACAAGTACATTTAGCGTATATTTTTTTACAACCAATGCAATTTAATTATGACTATAAAGATCATATTCTGTAACTTAAATATAGAGAAAAATAAATCTGTATTTCCTCTCAAATAAATAAGAATTTGTACTAAAACGTTTCAAAGAAAAATAAAGAAAAGGCAATATTTTCTGTTTGTTTAACTGAGCTCTTATGTATGTATGGTATATTACGATTTATAAGAATATAAATAAGTTGTAATTTTGAGTTTTATTCATTGTATTGAACTAATATTACATTAATCATAAATTTTATATTTAACAAAATATATTATGTTTAAATAAAAAATATACAATAATGTATGAATCCAAACGTTGTCTCGTCTTTTACATATTTGGATTATTTTGCAATTGTTATCTTTATTAGAATACCTTTAAAAACATTTCTTGATAAGAAACTAATTTGAAAGGATTTTTTTTGATTATTAAAAACTTTATCGTTGAAAATTTAGAGTTAATTAAAACTCAAATAACCGCTAGGAATGTAATAATGTAACTAAACTAAAATTAGATTTAAAGAGTGAAAACAAATGTATAAGTAATTTCTTTTTTATTGAGTTATTTGCTAATTGTATTACTAATAAACGGTTAAATGCATAAAAAATTACCTTTCTTTAAATTTTGTTTTTATATACAGCATTAGTACATTAAGGCATTAATATTGTTTCTAAAATAATTCGTCTTTTATTCTTTTTTTCTACGAAACACATTGTTCCATTGTAATGTACAAATATCATCTCTTTAAACAAAAACTCACTGTATTTAAACGAATATCAATATAATAAAATAACACTTTTATGAATAAAAAATATGTTATTACAAGTTTTAAAATTTTTCTAATAAGAGACCCAAATTTTATAAATTTAACTTATTTGAATATTTTTTGTAGTATTTAAAATTAATATTTAAAGTTAATTCTAGCATTATAGTGAGTTGTTATTATATTTAATTTAAATGTGAGTAAAAACATTTAGTGCAGTACCGTATTATTCTTTTTTTAAGTGTTTAATACATTAATGGTATATTTTTATTCTTTGGATGACAGCAAATAAAGTTCTTTTTAAATTATCTTCTTCCGCAGTTTGCATTTAAGCAAAAGAAAGATTGCGTAATCATCAATTCCTTTAATTACTAAGATTTTTTAAAGAGGTTTTTTGTAGTAGTTCTACTTTTTTAAAGGATTTTTTCTGTAAGACTTCGGGATACATACCCTTTTTGAAAAAAGGGAAGAAATTTCGATTTTATTTTAATTGAGTCTCTAACGATGGTTATTTGATTAACATCAATCAATTTCTCTTGAATGAAGAGGAAAGTAAATTTGTAAATCACAAAAAATATGTTATAACTTATTTGTAAGTAGAATGTATTCTTTACTGCCTGGATGATAGATTCACATGTATGATTAATTCTCATACAAATCTAAATGGAGTAGTATAACAAATTTTAAAGGATGTTCAGTTTAATAAAGAAGATTTGACATTTAACATCATAAAAATGTATAATTAAAAAAGTGGAATTTTTCCTTGATGTTAAATAACTTTTATTATTTGTTTTTAAAACGTCAAAAACTTACTAACTTTTAATGAAAATTTTAATATTGTTAAATTTTTTATTTTATTTTTATTTTTAGATCGATAAAAATAGATTCGGTTATTCTTTATTTAATGCTTTGGATCTTGAAAGTAAGAAAATTAATAAGCTAATAATATAAATCATTTAATGTTTTGTAAATATATTACTTGTTGCAGTAGCGTACGCAGAAAGTTTTAGAGGGTGCATATTGTCATTGACAACAAGCACACCCATATGAAAAATGCAGAACGGCTTTCAGATCCATCCCCATTTTGTAAAGTCACTTCTTTTAACTAATCTTAAGACCTAAATATGCAAATACAACACACGCATACACACATTTTTATCTCAGACCACCCCTCCTAAATTCTCTCATATAGGCGCCAATAATTGCCATGCAAAAATAGACTTCTTTAATTTAGTATTATAATTATGTAAATACTAAAGAATACATTATATCAATCTAATTTCTCAATCGTAAAACTATTCATGAACTGATATAATTTTTACCCAGGGATAAAAATTAAAAAAATATGTCCATTTTAGAAACAATAATAGATATAGTATGAAAACAAAATTGTTTACTTACCAAAACTGATAGAATCCTGTATGAATGGAAATTGATAAAATATCATTTAATGATCAAGCAGTTGCAATTTTTAAAAAAAGTTTAAAATATTCAATTACAATTCAATGAAAAAATCTAGATTTAAAAATTTATATTTATTCTCCGCTTTTGTTTTTGTAATTGTAATTTTTTCAAGACTTGAGAACAACACATACCCTTTTTGCAATGAGCAGAAATTTCGATTTTATTTTAATTTTGTCTCTAACGATGGTTATTTGATTAACATCAATCAATTTCTCTTGAATGAAAATGAAAGTAAATTTGTAAATCACAAAAAAAATGTTATATCTTATTTGTAAGAAGAATGTATTCTTTACTGCCTGGATGATAGATTCTCATATATGATTAATTCTTTTGTAAATCTAAATGGAGTAGTAGAACACATTTTACGGATATTCAGTTAAATAAAGAGTTTGACATTTAACATAAATGTATTTCTTTTAAAAAGTGGAATTTCCGCTTGATGGTAAAAAACTTTTATACCTTGTTTTTAAAACGTCAAAAACTTTCTAACATTTTGTAAAAATTTTAATATTATTGTTTTTTTATTTTATTTTCAATCTTAGATGAATAAAAATAATTTCGGTTATTTTTTATTTTACGCTTTGACTCTTAAAATTAAGAACCTTAATAAGCCAATAATATAATGCTTTAATGTGTTGTAAATATATTACTTATTACAGTGGCATACGCAGAAAGTAATTTTGGAAGGTATATATTGTCATTGTGGACAAGGACACACATGTGGATAGTACAGAATGCTTTGAGCTCCTTCATCTATTTTGTTAAGTCACTTTTTTAAACTAAACATAAAACTCAAATATTCAAGTACAACACATGCATTCACATATTTTTATCTCAGACCACTTCTCCTAAATTCTCTCATATAGGTGCCAATAATTGCCATGAAAAAATAGACTTCTTTAATTTAGTATTATCATTATGTAAATACTAAAGAAAACATTATATCAATCTAATTTCTCAATTGTTAAACTATTCATGAACTGATATATTTTTTACCCAGTTATAAAAATTAGAAAAATATGTTCATTTAAAAAATAATTGTAATAGCATGGACACAAACTTTTTAATTTAAATGCATTTCTGATGTACTATTTCTCATAATTGTTTACATATTTCATGGTTGAAAAAGATCTTACAGTTGTGTATGTTGTAACTGGCAAAGTGACTAAAATTTTTAAAAATTTATAGATATTCGGGAAAATTTCTACATTGAAATCTTGTAAAGCTTCCATTGCAGTTAAACTTTGTAACTCTAAATAAACATTTTCATATTGTTAAATCTTTTATTTTATTTTTAATCATAGATCGATAAAAATAATTTCGGTTATTTTTTTTATTTTACACATTGACTCTTAAAATTAAGAACCTTAATAAACCAATAATATAAATGCTTTAATGTATTGCAAATAAATTACTTGTTGCAGGTGCGTATGTAGAAAGTAATCTTGGGGGGGGTGCATATTGTCATTGTCAACAAGGGCACCCGTATGGAAAGTGCAGAAGGCTTTGAGCTCATCCCCTATTTTGTTAAGTCACTTTTTTAAACTAAATTTAAGAATTAAACATGCAAATACAACACATGCATACACACATTTTTATCTCAGACCAGCCCTCCTAAATTCTCTCATATAAGCGTTTATAATTGCCATGAAAAATAGACAGCCATAATTTAATATTATTATTATTTATATACTAAATAATACATTATATCAATCTAATTTCTCCATTGTAATGCTATTCATGGACTGATATAATTTTTACTCAGTTTTAAAAATTAGAAAAATATGTCCATTTATGAAAAATAGTAGAGCTAGTATGAAAACAAAATTTTTTACTTACCAGATTTAATAGAATAATGTATCATTAAAAATTGATAAAATATCACTTAATAATTGAAAAAATAGAGTTGTAATTTTAGAAAAAATTAAAAATATTTGATTACAATGCAATGAAAATATCTATGAATATTAATTTTTTTAAATTTATATTTATTCTTCGCTTCTATTTTTCTAAAATATTTAAAATTTCATCTTCAGTTACAGGAATATTTTTTAGATATACAACAAGCAGAGTACATTTAAATGCATTTCTGATGCACTATTTCTCATAACGTTTTACATATTTCATGGTTGAAAACGATTTTACAGCTGTGCATGTTGTAACTGTTCAAAGTGTCTCAAAGTTTTAAAAGTTTATGGATATTCGGGAAAATTTCTACATTGCACTTTTGTAAAGCTTCTATAGTAGTTAATCTACTTTATTCTGCTAATAATTTCCTTTTCCACAACTGATACTATTAAAATATTACCCCTCCTTTTTTATTCAGTTTTGAATAAAAAATCTTGGTGCATATGTCCCTTTGCATCCACCCTGGGTACTCCTCTGACATGTTGTAAATATATTAACTTAATATATGTACTAAAAATATGAAGATTTGAATCCTTACTCTTTTCGCTTATATTTTTAGAGAAACAATATTTTCCATTTTTAAATTTTAATGGTATTGTAAAGTAATTAATTTTTAATGTATTCATAGGATAAATAGTATTTTTATTTTTCGTATTTATTAATCGCCAATTATTTTCACATAAAATATTTATTTAGAAAAGTGGATCGCATTCCAAGATTTATATGGTTTTCATTGTTAATCTTTTCGCAATTACTAGAGAAATAATAGAAGAGTTAGAGTAACAATATTAGAGAAACAATATTTTAGAGAAAAATTATTTTCCATTTCTAAATTTTAATGGTATTGTAAAGTAAATAATTTCTAAGTTATTCTTAGGATAAATAGTATTTTTATTTTTCGTATTTATTGATCTTCAATTATTTTCACATAAAATATTTATTTAGAAAAGTGGATTGCATTTCAAGATTTCTTTCCAGATTGGGGAAAATTGTCCAGAATAGGATGAGTATCATTCTAAGACGGAGGTTAACGGCTGTTGAAAATCTATTAGAAATATGATAAAGATAGAAACTTTCAATTTCCTTTTGCAGCTGAAGAGTCTGACTTGAAACCGAATCCAAATTGTGCCATTTTCCTGTATTGTTATTCTGTATACGTTGTTTCAAAACGTCTTTTTATCTATAAACCCTTCTGCTTGAGGCATAAATAGATCCGTTTAAAAGAGGACGAAATGATATATTTTTGTACGGATAAAAAGAACTTCTGCTGAAATCCGTCTTGTAATATATTGAAATTTATTTAAAGCATTATATTGAAAAATTTTACATCAACTATTCTGAGAAAATGTTATTGGGCTTATAAAATTATTTAACCGCTTCCCTTACAATTTTTTTTTAAATTTCAAAAAATTATCACTTTTTTTATTTTATTATTAAATAAAGTAAAATATAGCTATAACGACCCCCTGTTGGACCAACATCATATGGTTGTTGTAACGAAAGATCATTGTAACCAATAGAAAAAAATAATAAACAAAATTGAACAAAAAAATGATGCAACAGTACATACCTAGTGAACACTTCTATTTATTTATATTTCCATTACTGAATTTTTGAAAAAATGTCTTTGATTGACGTATGTTTCAAGTTTATTTGGGAATTTTTTCTTTATCATTGATTCCATATTGATTTTGAAGGAAATCTTCAGAATTAAATTGTTCTTCAAAGTACTGACGCCAGGCATTGATTTCATTGAAGGCTTCTTTTCCATTTCCTTTTTCAAAAGCTTGGACGATATCTTGTCCGTCGTCAGAATCTCAGATTTCTTCATTTTTGGTAATATGGGCAATAAAATCGTCCTTATTCAAATTTTCTCCGCAGCAATGCAAAGTTTCGTCCACAGCAACTAACTCATCAAAAGATAACTGAAGATTTAGTTCTCCCCTTTTCGTCACGCCCCCTTCCCTCCTTTAGTTTGGTTTGGTTTGGAGCTTTACGGTCTACTGTTTTGCACACGAGGGTTAATGAGACCGGGTCCTACTGCTTAAAGCCGATTCTGAACGGCTAAGTATATCCATGCCATAGTGGGAGAAGAACCCACGAACTCCGGTACCGACGATCAGCACATTAACCAATCGGCCAGCGTTTTGCTCTCCCGTCCTTGAAGCAAACACAAAGAGAGGCGTATAGGTTTCTTGAAGTTGCACCACAGTACAATAATTTTGAAATAGCCCACTTGCTCATGAATTCTGCAGACTGAAATTGCGGGTCGTTCTAACGAAAAATAATACGATTGGGATGATTCAAAATTAAAATTATTCTTATGGTAAAATAATTGGGACTTTTTAAGATGGTCGTTCTAACGAAGAGTTCGTTGTATCGTGGGGTCGTTAAAAAGAGGTTCTACTGTAGAAGAAAATTAAACGAAACAAAATATCTAGGTTATAGGTTGAATTTTAAATTTTTAGATGTGTAAAAGTACTTAGTTTTAATATTAGTTTACTATTAGGAGTTATCTCTGTCAAATGGAAAAAAAGTTAAATATTTATCTGTGTATGAGAGTTTTTGAAGCAAGAGAGAGCACAAAGTGATACCTGACATTCTGAGCAATAGTATCTCGTCACTTTTTTTATTGGCTTGCCTTTGAAATCTGTTTTACGGGAGCATAAAGTACACTGTCTCATTGGATTTGGATTTTATTCAATTGTAATTATAACATCTGGAAAATCCTTGACGTTAACCTGAGTAGTAATGGACTAACCCTCGGTCTTCCAGATATTGCAGAAAACTCGTCACGATGATTTTCTGAAATAAGTTCCCTAATCAGTGTAAAACACGTGACCAGTTCCGCCAAAAGGACCGCGAAACCAACAAAGTACTTATCAAAGCTGAATATTTCCTTTAATTTACTTCAGGCCAAGTAAAAGAGCGATAAAACTAATCGTACAGACAAACTATGATTCGCCCGAGTTATCTCGAGATAATAATTAACTGCAATATATATGAACCCGAGTTAGCTCGGGATAATCAGGAAAACGGTTAAAACCGTACTAGAATAAAAATGCGATTATAAAAGTTTTTTATATATTATGCAAAAAGGAAAATTTTAAATAAAATAAAAATCCAATTCAACTGAATAAAAGTAGTAAGAGCTTGGTAATTTGGATATTTTGTCCTGGTTTTAGTTTTATTATAGATTTTAATTAGGCTAATAGTAATGCGCGTTGTTAATCAAAAAGAGGAGACATTTTCTTCAGAAAAAACAGCTTTTGTCAATATTTAATTACGTATGAATTAAGTAATCTCAATTACTATAATAAAAATTCTAAACTGTTTAATGTTTTGTATATTAAGAGAAAAACAATATTTTTTTTCTTTCATTTTCCAACTACTTTGTTTTATTAACGAAATCAAAAGCAGCTTACTTATAAAAGTCTATCTTTTTTTTAAAAATGACTTAATAATAAAAAATGTCAAAATTTTTTTTATGGCTCTTCCAGATTTTATAGTGGCTAGCGTATTATATTTAATCCTGATGCGCAATATTTAATATGTATGATATATATGTATGATACTTAATCCTGATGTTGCCTTATCTGTATGCTGCTTCCCTAATAAAAAATGACAACGAATCAGCGGATTGTATGGTAAAATCCCCTATATAATAATAGCCCAAATTAGTCCGTGTGTCCTTGAATTTATGAAGCGGTTGGACCTGGAATGGATAGAGACATCCATAATGGATTCTTAAAGAGTTAGAGTTAGTAAAATCCAAAGCCAGTAAAGTTTATCTTCTCCTAAGTTATCAATCTGATTCTAAAATAAACTGGTATAAATATCCCTCATATCACAATGAAATACACTGTCGTCTTTAAAAAGTTCGAAAAGTTAGCAAAATACAAATCGATTTCGAAAACGTTCGAAATCCATGGCTTTCCCAGTTTTCAATCGTTTAATGCCATTACTTCAAGCCCTATTTTCCTATTAAACTATTAAAACAAACTATTTAATTCATCACTTCATCACATTATAAGAAGATAAAAAGAACATTTTTTCTAGCATTATGGCGTCATTCCTTTAATCATCTCATTCAATCATTTTATGTTTAAAATTATTTAAATATCATCTGCATTATTTTCATACGTTTTATCAATCAACTTAGATATTACGTAAAAAAATTCTTTTATATTTGGCTTAAGTAATAGATAAGGTGCATATGTGACAATTTAAAATTTAATCATCGATAACGTTTTGTTGCAATGGAACTTTTATCATCTCTATAAGCAACAAATTGTTTTCATAAAAGTCTAGGAGTCTATTTCACGGACTAATAAATATCTAACTTTTAAGTTACATACCTGTAAAAATCAGAAAGTTTGTTTGTGTGTTTGTTTTTATACATAACCATATGGTTTGCAATCGATTCTCTAATGTTTTGACATCTGTTATGTGATGTTTACTATTCTCTGGTAGTGGTGTTTACTGTGGAAATAGGGGTTTTCTATGGGGAACTGGGAGTCGAGAAAAACATAAAAAGGTTTGTACCTGAAAAAGAAACCCATAGACAAGACAATAAAAAATATATTATTTGAGTGGGTGACGTATAGTGGTAATACGCGTTATGTCCTTAACCCAATATTTAATATATAAATTGAATTTGGTTTTTCGCCAACTTAAGTTTAACCCTCTAAGCGGTTCGCACGTGCATTTCCGCCAAACCGATGATGTCTTCAAAAAATAGAATTTTCGACCTCCAAAAAAGCTCCGAAAATGGATGTAATGTACAATTCTGTCAGTGCTTTCCCCTAAGAAGTTTTGGTCAGGTCGATTGTTTAGGAACTGCACCCCTCTTTGACTGGCATTTATTGAGGGATGCACCCCTACCCCCTGAGGCACAAAGACTCTGATAGCTTTTCATGGCTTTGTAAATCTCTATTTTGGAGTATTTTGTTTGCGGTAACACATGTATCTCTAAATACACCACTTAAATATCTTGGATGACTTTCGTAAAAAAAATATAAACAAGTCTCTCAAAGAATATTTTTATTTGTACTTTTAGAATCCCTTATTTCTTATGGGATGATCTTCGAGATTTGACGAGCTTAATTTGTATTAAAAATTAACAATCCATAATATCTATATGTCTATTTATAACCGGGAGTAAAAGGACAATAACGAGGGTGGGTTTCCTGTATTCCATTCTAGTCTACAAATGAAAGGAAAAAACATAGAACGCTTTGGCTACTGACATAGTAAACCTTTAGCTTAAATTGGAGACTTTTTTTCTTCGATGTGTTCCACTCGGAGGGTTAAATCTTAAAAAATAAAAACATAATAGGCTGTAAAAATAAAGAAGAGAAGTTACTGAATTAATGGATTTTATTGATATTAATATAAAATTTTAAAAATTAATAGAAGACAATTGATTAAATTTTTTTAAGATAAAAATTTAAAAAAAAAGGAGAAAACGAAAATGGACTAAAAAGTAAGACGATTATGGAGGATGGAACTCTGAGCTCCTCTTCTCGTTTCGGGATCCAGGTCTCTCTCTCTCTTACATCCTGTCTGTTCGGATGAGAACCGCCAGTCTGGAAAGCATGTCAAGTCTAAGGGCAAGATCAAGTCTAAGTGATGAGTATCTCTTGCGTCTGCAGGGCTGAAACGGCTGGCAACCGCTGATGGGTGTAAAACTCATCAACATTCCAATGGCCTGGTGGCAAGGTAGAAAACCGCCAAGCGCATTACTAAAATACACCCATGTGTGGAGTGGGGATATGTCATATCATGAAAAGGGCGAATTTATAAAACTATTGCAATGCAGCGCTCGCCAAGGAAAACGCCAAGTGACGCTCCTGGTATATGTGATGTCATCTGATTGAATATCCAGAGCGGCTTATGCGATAAAAAAAAATAGGTTTTTCGACTCACCAACGTGATAATTGGGAGCATGGCAGGAAAGTTACAAACAGGGAATTTTTAGGGGAAGCTTATAGAATTAATGGAAACTAAATGGAACAGAATTAAAATTAACTAAATGGAACGTTATGACAACATCATTCACATATTCCATCAAATAATTTCTGTGGATATTAAAACCACTGCTCTCCATCCTATCAAGTAATACGACAAAATGCAGATCTCACCAAAGTCGTTTAATTTCTAAACGAGTTCATAAACGAGTTGTAATCATGTTACAATTACATCGTAATATTCTGGATAAAAAGATCAGATCTAGGAAGTCCATCTCATCCTTTTGTTTTAGAATGTTGTAGTAAAAAATATGAAGAAAAATAAATTTAGATACAAATTTCTTTGATTTATTGTGAGAATAAATTTGTACTCATTTTCGCTATTTAGAAAATTATAAGTTTAATAGCAACGCTATAGTAATCTTAGAAAAAAATATGTTTGCCAGGTTAGAATAAAAGGAAAGAATTTATAAAGTTTTCATTTTTTCAACATAGTTAAGATCATTAAAATAAAAAGATACGATATCAATTACATGATTTAATTTGACATCGAAGGAATAAAATTTCTTATGCTATAGAAATCTAGAAAATATATTTTGCTGTAACACTAGCATAATACTCTAGAATATCAAGGTTCCTAAAAATTTTTATTATTTAAAATTCGTTATATTTGCTTTCTTTTTCAAAATATGAAATTTTTGTTTTAATCAACATTCTTTGAATGTAAAATTTTACACTGTCAGATACTTTTACTTTATTCAATCATTAACAAACACTCAAAAATGAATGAAAATGCTATAAATATGTCATTAATACTTGAAATGTTTAACCCCCTCTCCTGTGACGCCCGAATACGGTAAACAGTGACTGACCGATTTTAGGTCGGGAGAGACAGATTAAACACTGAGAAGTTACAATAAAAAACATTTTTTATATAGATAACAATATTGTTCTATTAGTTTATTACATTTTTCTAGAAAATTATGTCGATTCTTTTTGCTGTAATCTAAGCAAAAATTATTGTAATCCATTAACATTTCGCATGCATGTAAATATAGTTATTCCATTTTATTTTCAAAAATAATAATTTTAACATTTTGATAATAATAACAAACAAAATTAAACAGAAAATAAATTAGGTTTGGGGCACATTTTTATTAAATATATGCACTAGGCAAGGGGTTAAAAAATTGAACTATTGTCTAACAACAAGTTTTAACTTTCTGCATTTACCATACGTACAATATCATTTTATAAAATCATTTTTTTAATATTAAATAAATAAATGTTTTAATGTTTATTACTTTCCTTTTTAAAAATGTATAATTCATTTTCAAAAAATGATGTTTGATTAATATGTTCTAATTATTGTGCTTGAAACACCTAAGTATTTTAATATTCATTTATGAATATTATATAATATTTAATATTCATAAATGTTTTAATGTTAATACTTTCCTTTTTATAAATGTATAATTCATTTTTTAAAAAATGAAGTATGATAAATAGCTCTTAATTATTGTGTTTGAATCGTCTAAATCTTTTAATATTCACGTCATAATAAAATATTTTCAATTGAGATTTATTTAGAATTTTAAAATGAAAACCCCTAAAGAACAATGACTAATTATATGAAATAATTTTTGTGTATGCATAATGTTGTTTCGTACAGTTACGGTTCAATTTATTTTTATGCCAGAATTGAAAAGCAATCACAAAAGCATATGATATTGAAAGCCAAATATCTTCACAATTAATTCTTACAAAAACCGAATTCTGAACGCAAAAGTAGTAATTTTGTCATATATAAAGAAACAAATGATTGTAAATAATGCAGAAGGAAGCATTTATTTCTAAAAGAGAAGGTTTAATCTAAAATATGATTATGCTGTGAATGTCATTGAGCATTATTAACGTCTGGAATCTAAAAGGAAAAGCTACAAGAATTTATAGCAAAAATCATTCAATACTTCGAAGGGCCTTGTAATAATACCATTTACTCCATCAATGTCAGAAACAGATGCTTTCGCGTGGTATTATAGTTTGTGAGTAAATATGGAGGAAGGAAAGATTTTTAAAATTAATTTTACGATGTAGAATTAATTGCGAAAAAAAGTATTCATGTTATAATAAAATATGAAATTAACTAAGCTGAACAAAACAGAAATAAATTAGTCTAATTACATTAGAGATAAGAAGTGGTTTATCTATAAAGTGCTTAAACATATAAACTCTTTAGCTGGTAATTCTTTCTTTTGTAATTTAAATTGATTATTATGGATTTGAACGTAATACTTTCCGCATATAATATTTAAGTAAAAGATAAGGACATTTTTAAATAATGTTATAAGAATACATTATTAAACTATAAAATTAAAGTACTTCAAGTCTTAATTTATATTTATAAAGTTTACAAGATTAAAATTAATTTCATTAAAAACTAGACATATCGTATTCTTAAAATTTTATATGTTTTGGAGTAAAATATATTTCGGAGCTCTTAATTTAAAAAAAAAGCAATATCAATAAAATTTAAGAATACATTATTGAATGTTTCCTTTGGAAAATAAAGTTATAAGAATACATTATTAAACTATAAAATTAAAATAATTCAAGTCTTAATTCATATATAAAGTTTACAAGATTAAAATTAATTTCATTATAAACTGGATATATCATATTATTAAAATTTTATGTTTTGGAGTAAAATATATTTCGGAACTCTTAATTTAAAAAAAGCAATATCAATATAATTTAAGAATGCATTCTTGAATGTTTCCTTTGGAATAATTGATAATGTGCATTAACTTTTTAACGTAATTTAAAATGGTTATTGTGGATTTTAACGTAATTCTTTCCTCTTAATTATTTATGACAAAGACTTTTAAGAAAATTATAAAAATATATTTTTAAATTATAAAATTAAAATATTTCAAGTCTTAATATTTTTTATAATGTTTACAAGATTAAGATTAATTTAATTAAAACTGGACATATCGTGTTCTTAAAACTTTATATATTTTTGTATGGTTTGGAGTAAAATATATCTCTAAACTTTTAATTTAAGGAAAGCAATAGAAATAAAATTTAAGAATAGATTCTTGAATGTTCACTTTGAGAGCATTAATAATGTGCATTAACTTTTTTAACGTAATTTAAAATGGTTATTGGGGATTTTAACGTAATTAATTCCGCTTAATTATTTAAGTAAAAGAAAAGGACTTTTAAGAAAATTATAAAAATACATTTTAAAAAATAAAATTAAAATGATTCGTTTTAATATTTTTTCGAAAGTGTACAAGATTAAAATTAATTTAATTATAAACTTGACATATCGTATTCTTGAAATTTTATATGTTTTGTATGGTTTGGAGAAAAATATATCTCGAAACTTTTAATTTAAGGAAAGCAATAAAATTTAAGTATAGATTCTTGAATGTTTCCTTTGAGAATAGTGATAATGTGCATTAACTTTTTTAACGTAATTTAAAATGGTTATTGTGGATTTTAACGTAATTATTTTCTCTTAATTATTTAAGTAAAAAAAAGGACTTTTAAGAAAATTATAAAAAAAATTTTTAAACTATAAAAACTAAAATACTTCAAGTATTAATATATTTTCTAAGTTAACAAGATTAAAATTAATTTAATTAAAAACTGGACATATCGTATTCTTAAGATTTTATACGTTTTGTATGGTTTGGAGTAAAATATGTGTCGGAACTTTTAATTTAACAAAAACAATATCAATAAAATATAAGAATGATTCTTGAATGTTCCCTATAGAAGTATTGATAATGTTCATTACCTTTATAACGTAATTTAAAATGGTTATTGTTTATTTTAACATAATTCTTTTCTCTTAATTATTTAAGTCAAAGACGAGGACTTTTAAAGAAAATTATAAATATACATTTTTAAACTATAAAACTAAAATACTACAAGTATAAATATATTTTTATAAAATTTACAAGATTAAAAATAATTTAATTATAAATTTGACATATCGTATTCTTGAAATTTTATATGTTTTGTATGGTTTGGAGAAAAATATATCTCGAAACTTTTAATTTAAGGAAAGCAATAGCAATAAAATTTAAGAATAGATTCTTGAATGTTTACTTTGAGAGTATTAATAATGTGCATTAACTTTTTTAACGTAATTTAAAATGGTTATTGTGGATTTTAACGTAATTAATTCCGCTTAATTATTTAAGAAAAAGAAAATGACTTTTAAGAAAATTATAAAAATACATTTTAAAAAATAAAATTAAAATGCTCCGTCTTAATATTTTTTCAAATGTGTACAATATTAAAATTAATTTAATTATAAACTTGACATATTGTATTCTTGAAATTTTATATGTTTTGTATGGTTTGGAGTAAAATATATCTCGAAACTTTTAATTTAAGGAAAGCAATAAAATTTAAGTATAGATTCTTGAATTTTTCCTTTGAGAATAGTGATAATGTCCATTAACTTTTTTAACGTAATTTAAATTGGTTATTGTGGATTTTAACGTAATTCTTTCCTCTTAATTATTTAAGTCAAAAAAGGACTTTTAAGAAAATTATAAAAATAATTTTTTAAACTATAAAAACTAAAATACTTCAAATATTAATATTTTTTTTAAGTTTACAAGGTTAAACTTAATTTAATTAAAAACTTGACATATCGCTGTCTTCAAATTTTATGTTTTGTATGGTTTGGAGTAAAATAAATCTCGAAACTTTTAATTTAGGATAATAATACTAATACAATTTAAGAATAGATTCTTGAATGTTTCCTTTGAGAGCATGGATAATGTGCATGGATAATGTAACTTTTTTAACGTAATTTGAAACGGTTATTTTGGATTTTAAAATAATTCTTTCCTCTTAATTACTTAAGTCAACGAAAAGGACATTCAAGAAAATTATAAAATTACAATTTTAAACTATAAAACTAAAATATTTTAATTCTTAATATTTTTTTTATAAAGTTTACAAGATTAACATTAATTTAATTAAAAACTGGACATATCATATTCTTAAAATGTAATATGTTTTGTATGGTTTCAAGTAAAATATATCTGGAAACTTTTAATTTAAGGAAAGCTATAGCAATAAAATTTAAGAATAGATTTTTGAATGTTCCCTTTGGGAACAGTGATAATGGCATTAACTTTTTTAACGTAGATACAACTTGAAGTTAAAGTAGGAAATCTCTACCCGTAAAAGAACATAAAACACAGTGTTGCAGGTGTTTCGATTTAATAAAAAGCATTGCAGAGAGGGTGGTTAGTTTTCAGAATTTCTAGTGTGCATAGCATAAGAATTGGCCAAAATATTAAAGTGGTTAAAGTAAAAGTACTAATAATGAGAATATGAAATGCAATTTTTTTTGCCGTTTAGATAAACTTTTAAAAGTCATGTCATGAGCTATGCGTTTTCAGACTGTGCACTTTGTTTGGATTTTTTTTAATTTTAAAGCGAGTTTTACATGGATGATGACTATATGTAAAACTATATTCTACCTTCAAATGAAAGTACAGTAGACTCCGCTTAGTGTGATCGCGGTTAATGTTATTAATCGCTTATTATTATCGAAATCACTTGATCACGATTTTGTCTATTCATTTTTATGTAAATATATCGCTTTATGTGATCGTTTTTCGGTTAACGGGATTAGTTTTCAAACCTCATTTGAACTGG
>CM063510.1:6235618-6245618 GCA_032207245.1 Pardosa pseudoannulata | reverse complement strand
TGTAAACTTTCTGTCCATACAGCAGTTTTCAGGCTGTTGGCGGAACATGGTTTCGCGTTTTGCTAATATTGCATTTAATTCGCTTGTTAAATTTTTTTTTGTTGTGGGAAAATTCTTGTTGTCAGCGCTCTTGGGTGCACTTCTGTCCGATCAGAGTGAACTTTGTGATTTTTGATTGTATGTTGTCCAGAAGGATAGATGTGCGTTGCTGCCGCTCTGGAATAAAGTTTAATTCAGTCTTCTGCATTCTCTTCAATATGAGGCCTGACTGCATCTTTGCATTCTCATTACTTATAGCTGTTGAGCTTTCTCCTTGTGAAGGAGTTTTATAAAAATGGATTACATATATATCTATATATATATATATATATATATATATATATGTATGTATAAAGAGGGAGAGAGATTCTAAGTTAAAAAAATTACAAATATTATACAATACATAAATAGATATACTAATATAACAAAAGTTTATGCAATAAAATTAACATTTATCTTTGGTTTCATATAAAAATTAAGTTTAACAAATAAAAATTAAAATGTTGTGTTGAGGGCTAGAGAAAATTTATAAGTTTTGTGGAGGGGTATTCAAAAAGTGAAATAATAAGTTGGCTAAATATTATTTCTAAACTTTGAATAATAAAGCAACATATAAAAAGCCATTGGAGAAGAAGAATTATTTAATGATGAATCAACAAAAAAATATATTGTAGTAATTTTAAGTATAGAGTGGTATTATTTTTCTTCAAAATACCCGGACTCAAAATGCAATTATTTCTAATTATAAGACTCCTTTAATTTTATGTAATAGGAGTATGCTAAACAAAAATCCAGAATACTAATTTAAGTACATATTTAAAATTTTATTTTCCTGTGAATTTCGTCTAATATGTAATCAAAAAGTTTATACTTGAGTAAAATAGTAAAGAAAAAAAACAGGATTTTATGAACTTTGACTTAAAATCAATATACTCACCCAGATAAATATTGACGTTACGGTGGTGGTTTTAAAAAGAAACCGAGGACTGATTTAATTCATCAGCTAGAAATACTGATCTTGATAAGTTTCCCCGTCGATAAGGCTATCTATAATTACCGTTTCATCAGTTCACGCCTATATTAAATTATGTCTGTTATAATCAGGTCATAACTTTGTACAGTTTTGAATGAAACTGAACTCGGGGAAGAACTTAATTAAAAGAGGCTTATCCGACGCAGGTAGAATGGAGCTGTCAGCACGAAGATCATTTACTTGTGAAGTGGGGCGAATGATGTTGATCCCTTGAAGCACTGGATTATGAGGAATAGTTAATTGAGGAAGAGTTGCTTCTTCGCGTGAGGTTGCAGGCGAGACGCAGAATCCATCTTCAAACTTTTTTTTCCCAGGTAATGAACTCTTAAAAAAAGGTAAGCATCTGAGTTTATAGAATGGTAAATAATTTCCCATCAGAGCTTTCAGCTTTCTTTTATATCTTTTTCACATGATTTTTTATAAACTTCCACCTTTAGCTATTAACGTTTTAAAGAATAAATAATTGAGTTTAATTCTTTTTATATAAGCCTTTAATCATTTTAATAGTAAATGATTTTATTTATCCAGATTAAATAGCTTAAATGTAATATATTTTTCTTTTAGAATTTTATGCGAATAAAAATATTATCATTCATTTCGCTGTAAGTACTTGAATAATAACAATTTTTTAAATAATTATATTAATTGTAAGTACTTATCTAAATTTGACAGTGTTTCTAACTGATTATTTTACATTAAAATTAACTAGTAATATAATATATTGTATTACTATGAAAATCAGTTCATATATCCTTTTAACCCATATTGAACCACACCAACTAAATATTTCTGTAAGTTAATAAAACCTTACTCATATCATTCATATGGTATAATTAAGCATATAAAACTAAAATTTTGAAAAATTATTTTTAATTTTTAAAGTAGTTGGCTGCCCTATAAATAGGACAACGTTCCAATACATATATAAGTAAAATTTGATAAATATCACTTACACTGCATTAGGCTGATTCATATGTGAAATTTGGGGAAACAGTCAATGCAAAAATCCAACATTACATCTTAAGCATACTGTTGGTGGTTTTCTCTTGCAGTTCTTGAAGTGGCATTTTTGGTAAGAGATAATAAAAAAGGATATACATTGTAGGATGCTAACATCTATACTTTATATCCAAATTTTACAAGTTTATTTATCATGATCATCTTGTCGTTGCATCTTGCAACTGTGCCTTCCAAAATAATTTATAAAATGTATTTTTGAACGAAAACGTCCAGCTCATTATTAGCTCTGTTTTTAAACTGCAAGTACCCCCCCCACCATTGTTTGAAAAAATGATAATAAATATAAAATTAAAAATTAAAAAATGACAGTTTTTAAGGGGTGGTTGAAAATAGATTTTTCAATACAGTATAATCTGATTTCTCGATTTTTTATTACTATGCTAATGTTTGTCTATTTTAAAGGTGTTAAAATAAATTGGACTCAGAAAATATTTATAACTTTATTATTAAATGAAATTTTATTTGTTGTCTTGTTTATAGGACAGCTGTCCAATATGGGTTAAAATCAAGGCCGAATATTTTGAGAAAAAATTATGTTTTTCAGACTTTTGACTAATATTCAGTACTCCAGAAATAAATTATATAATCTAAATTTTACAAAGTAATTTCAGAAAATTTTCATATTAATTTTTATTTTTTGAAAGAAACTCTCAATTTTTGATAAAATTGAAAAGCATCTACACCTCGAGATTCCCCAAGACTCCTCACGTAAGAAGGTATTACTATTAAAATAAGTTCAAAACAGTTATGGGTCAAGATAATTAAATTGTTATTACTTTTGGTTTAATAATTCAGTATTAGCATAAAGAATTACATAAGCTAAATATTACAAAAGAATTTCACAAAACTTTTGTACATAAAATCTAATTCTCAATTTTTGTAGCAAAATGTCAAATTAAATTAAATTGAACAAAAAATCTATAATTCTTAATATATTTTCAAATCTGTTAACGAAATGCAGCTATTAAAATATACAATATTCTCTTATTTGACAATTCCTACTTTCTTATTTAAGAAATAGATGTTCAAATTACTGTGTGATTTTAGTTTTGTTAGTAAATACCCGACTATTGTTGAAATTTTAATCCCATTTACATCTTCATCAGTTAGCAATATTCTACGTTAATCTATCACTGAAATAAATAATGTATTTTCTTTCTTTCACTTAAACTACTAACGTTTCAATTAGGTCTGATAAATATATATCACAGGCAATATGTTATAGATTCTTAGGAATTAAAATTCCTTAATTTCAAACATGCTATTTTTAGTTTCAATTTACAGTTTGTGTACATCTGTGTACTGTTTAATAAAATAAGATTTTATTTGTGCCATCGTAAAAAAATAAATTTTAAAAAAATGAAGCTATATACATATCTTCTGTTATCGTTCTCCACAATTTTTTTAATGAATTAATTTTTGAGATATTTTTATTCAGTATTAGTTGAATTCATATTAAAAAGCTAATACATTTGTAAGGTTTCAAATTCCATAAAATGTCAATCCAAACAATTAAATTTAAATCCATGTCTACACATTTATAGATGTATATATACCTTCATCAAAAAGAAAGATAATATAAAGTTTCCTTAAATACAAACACCAGTAATATTAGAAGAAAAAATTTTATTAAAAGACATACCTAGAACCCATTCTAAATAGTAGCATGTAGATGAAACATGTTGTTGTATATATTACAAAGAGCAAATGAGCCATTTCCATTGAAAGTCGTATATCCATTTTTGAGAAAATCTAGCTATTGATAAAAAAGAATGCAGACTAATTTAAGAGTTTTTTAATAAATATCCCCCTTCCAGAAAAAATTAAACAACACTTCCATCAACTTGTCTATTTAAATTTATTTAAATAATGGAATTGTAAATGTAATTACTTAGAAAGTCAACTTTCCGCCAAGACAAAAGTTTATTTCAAAAATCCTACTACCTAATTGTATTACATTATTTTATCTAATAATTTTAAATTTTTTACATTTTAACTTAAATTAATTTAATGTTGGAAAAAAAAGAAATACCAGAAATTTAACCCATACCAATTGTTAACAAAACGTAAGAATATAAAATTTTCAATAATTCAATATAATATAAGATTGACTTACAGCAATTATAAAGAAATTGGCACATATGTAAATCTATTAAAATTTCTGTTAAATTTTTATCAGATTCATCAGACGTTAATTACTTTATTATGTGTTTTCTACTTCATGTGTCTAAAAATCCCATTGTTTGTATCTTTGTTATTCACCATTCAATCTCTATTCTAGTAACATTTTAACATTTTTTTTAATTGTGCAATGGATTATAAAGAATATATTGTTTTTTTTAAACATAAAATAAATGTCATTATAGTCAACTCAATATTTTAAAAATTTGATTCTTTAATTTTCAAGACCTTAATCTCATTACAGTACAATCAATAATATAATTAAGAATTAACTATAGTCTTTTGTAAAGTTGTAAAAATTTCCACGCAATAAAAGAACTATTTTTAAATAAGTAATAAAGATAAAAAAATGTATCATCAAATTATAGTAAGTGAATGATATGTGCCTCAAATATTTCTGGACTTTGAGTATATAAAACAGAAAAGAAGTGTAGGAAAGTATGTTTCCATATATTTTCAAATAATTATTCCTTTATACCTACTTTCATGTGAGACTAAGGACCGATCTCACGAAAGTCGTTTCACGGCTAACCGTGATTAATCTCTGTTTAAACAGAGAATTGTGTCCCACTATTGGTTGGAGTCATGGGTTAATCGAGGTTAGCCGTTAAACTACTTTAGTGAGACCGACTCTACGTTATTCCAATTATTGATATTTTGATATATGGTTACCATGTATAAAATTATATTTAAATTATCTATATGTTATCACAAAAAGTGTAAAATATTACTTTAACTTAATTCATTTAGGGCAGCTCTCCTTAAAGTCATTTGGCTAACCAAGATTAACACCTGACGCCAACCAATGGAGGGCTCAATTCTCCGTTTAAACAGAGATTAATCGTAGTTAATCATTAAACGACTTTGGTTAAACTGACCCTTAAAGTAATAGGATAAGCCCTTATGTATGCATTTTATAAAGCTGTGCATATTTGTTCTATTTAACGTGACACATATGGCGGGGATCAGTTCTCCGTTTAAACAGAGATTAATCGTGGTTAATCGTTAAAAGACTTTGGTGATACCTGCTCTTAAAGTAATAGGTTAAGCCCTAATGTATGCATTTTATAAACCTTCACATATTTGTTCTATTTAACATGACACATATTTAACATGAACTTATTATAAACTTTAAAATTCATGATAAAATAATTTAGTGCAATTCTTTACAGATACTTACAAATAGAAATATGTCTTAATTTTTTATTTTATATTTCTTTAAATTCAAAGCATTTGAAACTTTGTTTAATCTAATTTACTTGGATTTCGTAATCATTTTGTGAGTTCCATAGCTGTAGAATCTACAAAGTTGTTTAAGAAAACTTTTAGTTAAAACTATTCTTTAAAATTCTTCGAAACTGATTTCCCATTTTGAACCAAATACACTAAGTAATAAAAACTAAATTATTTATCTTTGAACCTAAGTCTAAATTTAAACGTAAATATTATTTTTCCCAAGTTAACCAAAGATTTTAAAGATTTATCTTTACTGTTATTGGAGCATTTTAAAGTTAATTTCTGTGAAAACATGCTAAAATCTCCTGAAATTTTCTGTAGAAAACATTTTAACATCACTGATAGTATGTTTACCTTGTTATCTTCGGCTTGCATACTGAAAGTTTAGTTTAGAAAGGTTACAGCTATCAATTTATCTAAAAACTTTTCAGTAAAAAGTTTTCGAAAATTCCATTAATTCTTCGGAGAAAGTTTCTGAAACGAAGTAATAAGATAATAAAAGTCGTCTGTTAGCCGTAAAAGATGGCGGTTAACTCCAATTAACGTACTATTGTACAGCATCGTGAATAAATAGCTATGTCCTGAGTAATCTTGCAGCTTAAGGAATGTTCTACTTCCAAAAGGAAAGTGGTGAATTCTAAAAATTTCTAATTTGAACTACCATACAGTTCTAAATATTGAATAATATTACACAAAATATTGTTCAACAATTTAATAATATTATACAAAATATTGTTCAACAATTTAATAATATTATACAAAATATATTCATGTTATCCAATAGAAAATTTGGAAATCATTCATCTTAATTGAATGTAATAAAAATATAAAAAAATTATAAGGAAGAAATTTTAACTACATTAAAAGACTCTCCGTTTGATCTATAATTTTTCTTCTCAATAAATATTATTTTCTTCTGTATGTATAAGTTGGTATGATGTATAACGTGAATTATTCTTTCTCAGATATTTAAAAAGTTGACCTACTATTAATGATTATTTAGTTGGCAATTCATTCTATATCTACTTTTGCTGTATTATTGGTGATTTTTTTAAATGAAACAAAAATATAGAACAATTAATAAGGAAGAAATTTTAACTACATTATTATACTATACGTTCGATCTATAATCTTTTTTCTGGATAAATATGCATTTTCTGCTGTATGTATATGCTGATATATTCTATAATATGAATAAATATTTCTAAGATATTTAAAATATTGACCTAATATTAATGATTAATTAGTTGTAAATTCATTCTATATCTACTTTTGTTGTATTATTGGTGATTTAAAAAAATAATATCAAATATATATCTATATTGATTCCTTCATTCTATATCATTCAGTTTTTATATCACTGTAATTAATCTGTATTTTAAAGTGTTTCTGTAATCGAAAGTTTTAAATCTAAATTAAATTGTCGTAAGAGAAGTAATAAGACATAATTCATGTTTAATGGTATTAAATTTCTAATATAAAATTATACAAAGATGTGTGGGATAATCAATCCATCTGTTATAAATTAAAATATTCATTCAGAATGTTTTATATAACAGACATTTTGTTGTTAACAAAAATAATATCAAGTTTACAGCGAATGATTACTAAAAATGTAATTAATGTTTAAAGTAAACTTATTGTTTTAAAATATACAATATCGCAAAGTAATTTAGGTCCTAAATTTGTATATATAAGTTACTCATATCTTTTAAAAATATTTGAAAGAGTGATTTTTTCCTTAAAATTTAAATTGCAAATAAAGGTATATTTTAGGAAATATAAAACTTAAGTTCAATCAGATAAAAATTTTACAGTATAGAACCCGTAAAAGTTTCATGAAAATATATTTAAAAAGTTTTGAGATAACATGCACGTTACATGAAAAAAAACTGAGAAACATCAAGTTAAAGTTTTATAAGTTTAAATTTGTTTACAGTAAACAGTTGATAAGTTTTTATTCGTAACTGATCTCAATATTGTCATTTTTAAGCGAATTGTTTTAAAATTTTCAGAACTGAATTCTTTTTCACATATATGTTTTCTGAAAAACCCAATTTTTTGTTAATTTAACAATTGTATGATTCCTTAAAAACTAAAGTTCAATATCAGTTATCCTGTAACCAGATGTGATAATGTATAACTTACAATTTTGCGTCACTAATTCAATGTTATACCTCTGAGTTAATTTGCTTAAAATATTAAATCTTTATTATAAAACACTGTTATATTAAATAAAACATCCAGTTGATCTTGTTTAATGTAATGTATTTATATACATTCCCCACACTCCAGCTTCTTCCTGGATTTGAGGAACATTTAAAGAAAATAGCTTATTAGACATTATTTTATGTAATATATACCTTACAATTTTACTTCACTAAGCTAATATTATATCTCTGAGTAAATGTCTGTAAAATATTTAATCTTTATTATAAAACACTGTTATATAAATAGAAAATTCTTATGTCCTTGTTTAATGAAATACAGTTATAAATATTCAACGAACTCCAGCTTCTTCCTGAATTTGAGGAAAGTTTAAAGAAAATAGCTTATTAGGCACTATTTTATGTAATATATAACATACAATTTTACTTCACTAAGCTAATATTATATCTCTGAGTAAATGTCTGTAAAATACTTAATTTTATTTATAAAACACTGTTATATAAATAGAAAATTCTTATGTCCTTGTTTAATGAAATACAGTTATAAATATTCAACGAACTCCAGCTTCTTCCTGAATTTGAGGAAAGTTTAAAGAAAATAGCTTATTAGGCACTATTTTATGTAATATATAACATACAATTTTACTTCACTAAGTTAATAATAGATCTCTGAGGAAATTTCTGAAAAATATTTATTTTTTTATTATAAAACACTGTTGCATTAAATACAACATCCACTTGCTCTTTTTAATGAAATACATTTATAAATATTCCCCATACTCCAGCTTTTTTCTGAATTTAAGAAAAAATTAAGGAAAATCGCTTATTAGCCACTATTTTATTTAATATATAACTTAAAATTTTACTAAGTTAATATTAGATCTCTGAGTCAAATTCTGCAAAATATTTAATTTTTATTATAAAAAACGGTTATATTAAATAGAACATTCATATGCCCTTGTTTAATGAAATACATTTATAAATATTTCCCAAACTATAGCTTCTTCCTGAATTTGAGGAAAGTTTAAGGAAAATCGCTTATTAGACACTATTTTATGGAAGAACTCTAGACAATAAATTATTATTTTCATATAACACGGATAAACATAAAAAAATATTTTTGTTATAAAGTTTTATATAACAGACACTTTGTTGTTAACAAAAGTGATATCAAGGTTACAACGCATGATTACTAAAAATATAATTAAGTTTAAGATAAACTTATTGTTTTAAAATATACTATAATCTTAAAGTAACTTGGGTCATAAATTTTTATACATTTAAGTTACATAGATTTTTAAAAATTTATTTGAAAATGTGAATTTTTTTCCTTTAAAAATAAAAATTTATTATTGCAACCGAAGGCATATTTTGGGAAATATGGAAAAAAATGAAGTTCAATCGGATAAAAATTTCACTGTTTACAACCTGTAAAAGTGTCATGAAAATATATTTTAAAAGTTTTGAAATAAAGTGAGCGTTACAGGAAATAAAAAACGATTTGAGAAAATTCAAGTTAAAGTTTTATAAGTTTAAATTTATTTACAGTAAACAGCTGACACGTTTCTATTCATATATAACTTCACTATTGAAATTATTTAAAATGGATTATTGTTATAATTTTCAGAATTGAATTCTTTTTCACTTATATGATTTCTGAAAAAAAGAATTTTTTGTCAATTACTCATTGCATGTTAAATTGACAAAAACAAACTTATTAAAAAATTCTTAAAAACAAATTTTCAACATCGTTTATCTCCTTAACCATGTAGTGTAATCAATAACTTACAATTTTACTTCAAAGTTAATATGATATCTCTGAGTAAATTTCTGCAAAATAGTTAATTTCATAACTTTTTTCAATATTGGAATTATTTTAAACTTATTGTTTTTAAATTTTCAGAACTGAATACTTTTTCACATATATGTTTTCTGAAAAAAAGAATTTTTTGTCAATTTATCAATTGCATGTTTCCTTAAAAACAAACTTTCAACATCGTTTATCTCCTTAACCATGCGGTGTAATCTATAACTTACAATTTTACTTCAAAGTTAATATGATATCTCTGAGTAAATTTCAGCAAAATATTTCATTTGATAACCATTTTCAGTATTGGAATTATTTTAAACTTATTGTTTTTTAAAATTATCAGAATTGAATTCTTTTTCACATATATGTTTTCTGAAAAAAAGAATTTTTTGTCAATTTATCAATTGCATGTTTCCTTAAAAACAAACTTTCAACATCGTTTATCTCCTTAACCATGTAGTGTAATCAATAACTTACAATTTTACTTCAAAGTTAATATGATATCTCTGAGTA
>CM063510.1:6223118-6230618 GCA_032207245.1 Pardosa pseudoannulata | reverse complement strand
ACATTTTTATTCACTCATAATTTCTTCCATTTCCATCACAATACAAAGATAAAAAAAATTCAAAATTTTTCAGGTGAATTAAAACAAGAAGAGAAAAAAAATCATAATCTTCTGATGCCCAAAGTTTCTTCAAATATAAAATTCCTTGTCTCCGAAATTAGCATTTTAATAGCTTTATGCTAATGAAGTTGCTGTCTGAGATTGAAACAATTACTCATTTGCGTAATCTCCGAAAGAATATTCCCTTATCTTCAAATTTTCGAATCCCAGCGTGATACGCACTCGGAACCTCCGAACCTGCTGTGAAAGCCAACCGCGCTAATCGACAGAGAGTGAACGAGTCAACATTAGTCCCAGCACTAATCAGTTCCAGCTTTTGTGTTTAAGCCCTAGCCATACTGTTCCGGTATCCCACGCATCCTTGTATGTGCATATTATCTCTGTACGAGATCCCTGAATGTTATCGTTTATTGAATTTGTACATATCTGTACATAGTTTATTCTAGTGAATAAAATATTTAGTCAAGAATACCTTAATTTCTAGCCTGTGTCATTGAAGGCCTCGCCTACCTATTTCCAGTACGTTACAATATATACATATATATATATATATACATATATATATATATATATATATATATATATATATATATATATATATATATATATATACATACATATATACATATATACATATATAAATATATATATACATATATACATATATATATATATACATATATACATATATATATATATATATATATACATATATACATATATATATACATATATACATATATATATACATATATACATATATATATATACATATATATATATATATATATATATATATATATATATATATATATATATATATATATATATATATATATATATATATATATATATATTTATATATATATATATATATATATATATATATATATATATATATATATATATATATATATGTGTGTGTGTGTGTGTGTGTGTGTTTGTGTGTGTGTGTGTGTGTGTGTATTTGTGTGTAAGTTAGTATATATACATATGTAAATATATGAACATAAAAACATACGGAATAATAGTTTGATTCTCTGAATCTTAAGACATTTTTAAAATAAATTCTTTTGGAATTTATAAGATACCTACTGATTTTATTTTCTTGCATCCCAACTCTTGAAGTTACTACAATATTTCTTAAAAACTAAATTTGTTTTCTTTCATTTATTTTGAAAATATTCAATAATTTCTGTACCACATGAACATTTTAATTAAACTGGTCGTCTTTTGTTTAGACTTTTAGAGTATTGACGCCAAACTTGGCTTTTAAGTAACCTTTGATCTCGCCTACGCAAGTTTTATTCTTTTGTAATGACAGTTGAAATGGTTTATGTCACTCAAGCGGTGAAATAGTTTGGCGCAAACACATTGATATTGTCACCGCAAGTCTAAGAAGAGATCAATAACCTGTAGGGAATCAAGAAATTGGTTGTAGTAAACACATCTAAATTTAGGTTATTTTTTTTATTAAAAATGTAATTACAGGGTTGTTATTCTGAAAGTAAAACTTGAAATTATTAAGATATTGCCCGTTAGTAATTTATATAATTAATTATAATTTCTAAGACTTTTATTATAATATTATTCCAGTTATATGAACGAAATAATAACTAAGCGAAGTTGTAATTTTATATAATAGCTTTAGTAAAATGTATGTTAAATATGTAATTTTTTTTTCTATTTGAGAAATTATATATGCATGTACTAAAACATTTATGTTATATATAACAATAAATGTAACAGAAACATTAAGTAGGAACATAAATGATCTGTACTATGTTTATTCAGATTTTTTTTGGATTGTTTTTTGTGATACCAATCGAGAATAGTGGTTTTAGTAGCATACTGGCATAATAACGTTAAATTGTACTTCTTAAATGATTTCTTTAAATGATTTTATTACAGGAAACTTTTTCAATTTACATTACTAAAATAGTTTTAATACAAGAAATTTAATAAAGATTAAGACATAAAATTGTGTAAAACATTTAATTTCAAATGTTTTATATTGCGGATTGAGCTACTCCTTTAATGTAAAATCAGGTAAATATTAACTCTACTTCTGTCAATCAGCTTAACTCTCTTTTCTGAAACTAATCTCTACAGCTAGAAGATTTTAGCTCAATTATGGCTGAAAAATAGATGTTTCGTTAAATGTGTGCCTATAATCACATTGATATTTATATTTTAAAATTATTATTTTATAAATTTAGATTATATCTCCTCTTAAGATAGTTAATTCATTAAGTATTAAATGAAAAAGTAAGATTTACATGAGAAAACAAATGTCATTACAGTAAATTCATAATATACTGCATTTTTTTAAATATTACTCAAGACCAAGATTAGTTTGGTTTAACGCACTGTGAATTGCTGTTTTTTATGCATTAAGATTAACAAGACCAGGACCTAGGCCTCAAAGTCGATTGCGAACGAATATGAGTATCGTTCCACGGACCTTGGTTCTGAAAAAGAGTACTCTACCATTCGGCAATCGTCCAGCTTGAGTTGATTATCAAGTTTGGTTTAGTTTAGAGCACTATGGATTGTTGGATTTTTGCACTACGGTTAACAAGAAGAGGACCAAGTGCTAGCAATGTCGATTGTGGACGGATACGAACATCCGACCGACGGAACGTGGTTCTGAAAACGAGTACTCTGCCATTCGGCCATCATCCAGCTTGAGCTCATTATCAAGTTTGGTTTAGTTTAGAGATCTATGGATTGTTGGACTTTTGCACTACGGTTAATAAGACGAGGACCAAGTGCTAACAATGTCGATTGTGGACGGATAGGAACATCCGACTCACGGAAAGTGGTAAAGAAAACCAATATCCTACCATTCAACCATCGTCCAGCGTGAGTTCATTATCAAGTTTGGTTTAGTTTAGAGATCTATGGATTGATGGATTTTTTTCAACGCGGTTAACAAGAAGAGGACCAAGTGCTAAAAATGTCGATTGTGGACGGATACGGACATCCGACTCAAGGACCTTGGTTACAATGACCAATATCCTACCATTCGGCCATCGTCCATCTTGAGATCATGAATAAATCTGGTTTGATTTAGAGTATTATGGACTGTTATTTTTTGGCATTATGGTTAACAAGACCAGGACCTAGTTCTAAAAGTTGATTGCGGACAGATACGAACATCTGAGTCAAGGAACTGGGTACTGAAGAACTGTATCCTATTAATCGGGCATCGTCAGGAAAAAGAAAAAAATGATAGAGACAAATATGGACGTATAATTAAGAATATGAACTTAATTAGTATACATTTGTATAAATTTTACTTACATTTTGCTTTTTTCACTTTAAAAAAATAAGCATTTCTAAAAACAAGATCCAAAATAAATGCTTTGAAGAAAACCCAATAATTATTTTATGGACTATGCTCGGTATATAATAATACGTCTTAGGAAAAAAATTTTCTGACTTCCTATATATATATATATATATATATATATACATAGCTTGTCAGATATAAAGAACTCTGAAAAGTAGATATTAATACAAAAGTCTGATAAATATTTCGAAAGTTATAAAATATTCCTAGCTATTTATTATGTAAGGAAGCATTTGTAAGTGCTTAATGAAATATCAGCGGAACTAAACAGGAAAGGCTAAGAAACATAGCTAAGAACTAATTATCATCTAATAGCTAAGAACAAATTATCATTATTTTATTAATTTTTAAAATATAAATGTGTCCAAAACTTCAAACAGATCATAATATGTTGCTACTTTTGAATCTTTCTCTCTTTATATATACATATATATATATACAGAGAGAGAGAAAATAAAAAATATAAACTAAATCTAAGCTGAAATTAAAAAATAATTTGTTGTCAGGTTTTAAAAAACTAAAAAGCAGTTTTAAGAGGAATAATCTTGGAATAAACTTTTAATTATTTAACATGTATATCACAGCTACAACACAAACTTTCCTTACATTTACTATTTGTAATTATCATTTTTATTTTACTGCAATGATGTTTTCAATTAGACCAAACAAAGTTACAAATCTATATACACATATACAGATTAAAACGTGTGGGTATGGTTGTGTGAGTTATAGTTAATCTGTATGTACATGCTTTAACATTACAAAGAGTACACATTCAAAAACATTATACTAGTGCAATTTACTTGCTCTAGAGAAACAGACCGTAACTGGTTAATGAGGCCCATGAGATATCTTCTACTACTAAAGAAAATCCCATGAAACTGGAATAAAATAGAAAACAATGGGCAAAAAAAGAAGCTAGTGGTAATAGAAAAAGGGAATTCCTCCACTGGTAATAGAAAACAAGTGATTCACTTGTGTGTATACAATCATACACGCACACAGACACACACACACACAAACATATATATATATATATATATATATATATATATATATATATATATATATATATATATATATATATATATATATATATATATATATATATATATATATATATATATATATATATATATATATATATATATATATATATATATATATATATATATGCATATATATATATATATATATATATATATATATATATATATATATATATATATATATATATATATATATATATATATATATATATATATATATATATATAAGTTTACCTTTACAGGGAATGGTTATGAATTTTTTAATTCATGATATTCAACGAGCATTCATCTTTTCCATTGTTTAAGATATTTCATTATAAACTTGACGTAAAATTCTACGTGCACCCCAAAAAATTAGTGGCTTTTTAAAAGGGCATAGATATAAAAAAATATTAATAATGTTAATTATAAAAGAATGAAAAAAGTCTACTTGTAAGTGATATATTTTCCTTCCTCTACCGTTACAATACTATTAAAAGTGTGTCATATACATAAGAAAATAAATTGCAACATGCATTTAAGCCTTCAGAATTTCGTTTAGATTAAGATTTCATACATTTGATAAATTATTTTTATCCTTCACCTGAAATACAATTAACTTTGGGGTCTAAGAAATAAAAAAATTTGATATATGGAACAACGAAATGCCATTCAGACAAAAGGTTAATTCTCCTTTCATTTTTCATCTCGGGCTTTGTAAGTTTAAATGTAACAGAACTCAGTTATATAGTTAATGCTGAAATTGCGTGGATGAAAATTTTTTACATTTATTACAAATTTTAGATACTATGTACTGCATGTTACATTTGCTAGTGGGGAAATTAACTGGTTAGTGAATATAGGAATTTCGTGTGAAAGATCTAGAGACACGTTTGAATGATTTCGAATATTATATATGAATTTGATTTAATATAAATTTGTAACTATAATTTTTTTATCATGTATAGGCTTTCCCTTCATTCTTATTTTACTTCTTCTATCTCATCTTTATTGTGAACTTTGAAAAAAAAAATTAAATTCACAATTTTTTTATAAAGTTTTATGAAGACATCCATTTTTATGAAGGTTCTCAACATTTACATTAAGTTCAATAATACGTCGTAATGATATTTTTATAGTATAAATAATAATAACATAAATTCGTAAAGAAAGATTGAAGGATTATAAGAAATACATAGCATAAAAGTAATGGTTTTTTAAGTTTCTTTTTGTTAAGGAAATCGTACATTTGTTAAATTAACTTTTCACAGCTTTCATCATTTTTAAATTTACTAATACATTAATATAACTAAATATTTCCTTTTTTCCCATACAAGCTAGTGATACAATCTGTTGATTATATTTACAACTTTTCAATGCTGCAAGTATTGTGAATTGTCTTCAAATTTAGATGTTCTTTTGGGAATTATGTCATCATAAAATATTATTACTCCGAAACAGACAAAATAAATTAATAAAAATATATATTTATGTGACGATTCCGTTATAAATAGCACGGAAGACCTAATTATGAAAACATTTCTGGTGAGAAAAATTCACGAAAAGTGTATGGTATATTTCATACAAATAAATATTTCCTTTTTCCCAGATAAGTATTTGATACATACTTGTGGCAGTTTATTTTTGCGACTCTCCAATATTTGCAGGCATTGAGGTTGCCAGCAATTTATGAGACTATTTCGTATGAGAATTATGTGATCAGAGAGAATTATTAGTTGAAAATAGCACAAAAAATTAATAAAAATACATATATCTAACGATTTTATAATAAACGGCATGTAAAACTTAATCTTAAAAAGATTTAAAGTGAAACAAAATTTAAAAAACGTATATAGTATATATGTAAAATATATGAGCATGTGATATACATACTTGTGACAATTTAATTTTGCAATTCTCCAATATTTGTAGGCATTGTAATTGCCAGGAATTTCAGATGTTCTTATGAGAACTATGTGATCAGAGAGTATTAGTCCAAAACAGCACCAAAAATTAATTAAAATTCACATATATAACAATTTCATCATAAACGGCTTTTAAAACTTAATCCGAAAAGGATTTATAATGAAACAAAATTCAAAAAACGTATATGGTATGTATTTATGTAAAATATATAAGCATGTGACACATACTTGAGACAATTTTATTTTGCAATTCTATAATATTTTCAAGTTTTGTGTTTTGCCATTAATTTCAGATGTGCTTTTGAAAACTATGTAATCAGAGATGAATATTAGTCGACAAAAGATGCAAAAATAATATAAAAATATGTACAAATTAATACAAATATGTACTGTATTATGAACAACAGGGTAATGGAAGAGCAATAAATGTATTCGTAAATATATCAGCTATGAATCAAAACAATCTAATAGCCGATTCAAATATTAATTTTACAAATCAAAATTTTAAAAAAATTACCTAAAGAAAAATAGAATGTGTGAATGCTGTGATAGCTAGGAAAAGGGAGGTATACACTTAAAATATGGGAGAATATAAGAAATGTTTTAATTTTTTAAACCAGTATAATATACTCCATAGCACACAGGCATCCAAATTTACTTTATTTCAGTTTGGTTAACTAGAAAGTCCAATTTTCCTGTGTCACACAAGGTGTAATGCACATTACATTCTAATGGAACTGTGAAAATTAGAAAAACATAATTTATATTAAAGAATATCCAATTTTTAGACAACTGAAATATTTTCAAAGATTGATAAAAAAAATTTTTATAGACAAACGTAAACAAATATTCAATATTCCAAATAAAAATCATTCATTTTTAATAGTTTAGATTTTGATTATCATGGTTTGTTTCTTTATCCACTCTTCAAGGATTCAGCAATATAAAACACTGGGTTTAATTGCATATTTAAGTGATACATTACTTCTACTTTTGCCATGAAAATCTACTGTTCTTTATAATGGTTATATTTGAATATTTAAAATATTCGAAAATGTCAGATTTATCTCATTTTAATAAGAAATGATAAATGTATGTTTCGGGTTATTAACTGGATTCCTAATGAGTTACC
>CM063510.1:6145618-6213118 GCA_032207245.1 Pardosa pseudoannulata | reverse complement strand
TCACAAATTCAATCTTAAATCATTGAGGGATTTTTTTCTATTGTGATACGATATTGAAGATCACAATATATCATTTTCATGTCGCAATATATTAAGAATTGTATTTAATTGTGTATCTTTTGCATCTTGTTTTGAAGATAAAATGGTGACGAATCATATATACCGGGTATTACGTGATCTACAGTTGGAAAAACGTGACTTTTCAGAATTAAAACTAACTGCTACGTGGGCTCAGTAAATCATGCTCGGATGATCTTTAAGTGTTCTAAAAATTACTCCATTCTTAATTCTTTTTCTGTCCTGCACATCACATATGATATCAACATGAAAATCTTTATAGGCATGTTTAAAACATGCTATACACAATGAACTATATTTAAAAAATATATATATATATATATATATATATATATATATATATATATTTATATATATATATATATATATATATATATATATATATATATATATATATATATATATATATATATATATATATATATATATATATATATATATATATATATATATATATATATATATATATATATATCATGTATGATTTACAGTACTGGCGTAAGCTATGTACTGTAAATAATTTCATATATATATCATATGATACATATCATATGTCCACATATTCAATCTTAAATCATTGAGGGATTTTAGCTATTGTGATACGATATTGAAGCTCACAATAACGGATAAATTTTGTGGCAATATATTAAGTATTATATGTTTTTTTATTTATGCTGATTCTCTGAATAAAATATCACAATGTACAGCAAAATAGAGAAGAGAAATTTATGCTACACAGTTTAAAAATATAAAAGGGAGATATAAATTATAGTAGAAATTTTACAATTTTAATTTAATTATTGCTATTACAAGCAATATTGTGGAGTGAAGTTCAAGAGACAATACCTATGATTCTAGGAATATTTCTATTAACACAATTATATTTTTATTTCTTTTGAACCTTGAGTTTTACAAATATGAATTTTTAAGAAGTTTTAAAAATATGAATTATACACAAATAAAATGAGTATAAATTTCTTCTGCTGTAATTTATTGGATGTATATTACACTACATATTTGATGTGCACATATATGGGGATTATACGTATTTTTAAGTTCTAAAATTTACTAGTGCTCTATATATAACAACTTAAATATAAACGCAAAACCTTTCATGACTTCATAATAACATATTTTTTAGTAATTACTAAATTAATCGGTCTTTTCTTTTAAATAATAGTTTTTATACATACTTTAATATATTTTATCTATAAAATACTTCATTTCATAAAAAACATTTCAAGTATTTTTATAACAATATAAAAATTAACACACAATATAATATATATATATATATATATATATATATATATATATATATATATATATTATACATATATATACATATATATATATATATATATACAGATATATATATATATATATATATATATATATATATATATATATATATATATATATATATATATATATATATATATATATATATATATATATATATATATATATATATATATATATATATATATATATATATATATATATATCACTTTTATGACTGATATACATTGAATAATAAAACTAAAAATTTTGCGTTGTTACATAAAATTGTCATAGAAATGCCCTACAATTTACAATATATAACTATTCACAAGATATGATTTTTGTTATAGTTTCAGTTAATTACATTTTCAGTTTCTAATAAAATTCCTTTGAGAAATTTAGGTAATTTATGATAGAAAAATATTTCCCAGAAACCCATCCAAAATTTTCTCTCTTTTTCAACCTCCTTTTAAAAGTTAACAAAACTAAATAATTTACTTCCCCCTGATTGAGAGATAAATATATTTCTTCAGACGATATTCTTTTAGAAATTTTATGGACTGTTTATCGTAAATTACCAACTTGCTGCTTTTTGCAAACATAATAATATTTAAATACTTATTAATTTTAAGATTATATGTCTAAATAGTTCCCTTTTGCTGTCAATATATATGCTGTTTTATCTATGTTTATATGAAGTGGATTAGATTTACGAAAAATATTAAATATTAGTACAATATGTAGTATAATTTCTAGGAACATGATTCAATATTAAATCTCAAAAACTATTATTTAAAAGAAAATAATTAGTAATCGTAATTAAACCTTTAATAATCACTTTTATTACTGGTATACTTTGAAGAATAAAAAAAATATATTGTTACATAAAATAGTCATAGAAATGTTCTACAGTATATAAGTTTTTACAAGATATCTCTATGCTATAGATTAGATTAATTACATTTTCAATCCCTTTGAGAAATTCAGGTAATTTATGATAGAAAAATATTTCCCAGAAACCCATAACACATCCAAAAATTTCTCTCTTTTTCAACCTCCTTTAAAATAAGTTAACAAATCTAAATAACTTACTTCCCCCTGATTCAGAGATAAACATATTTCTTCAGACGATATTCTTTTAGAAAATTGATGGACTATTCATCGTAATTTACGAAATTTCTGCTTTTTGTAAATAGAATAATAATTAAATACTTATTAATTTTTAGATTATATGTCTAAATTGTTATATTTTGCGGTCAATAAATATGCTGTTTTATATATGTTTATACGCAGTTGATTACATTCGAGAGAAATATTAATGTATTTAATACATTATGTAGAATAATTTCTAGGAATATGACACCAATATTGAATCTCGAGTGCTATTATTTAAAAGAGAATTATAATTAGTACTCGTAATTGAACGCTTAATAATTTCTTTTATGAATGGTATACATTGAATAATAAAATCGAAAATTTAGGTTAATTACATTTTCAATTTCTATGAAAGTCCCTTTGAGAAATTCAGGTAATTTATTTATGTCAGAAAAATATTTCTCAGAAACAATAACGCATCCAAAGTTTTCTGTCTTTTTTAAACTTTACTTAAAAGTTAACAAAATTAAATAATTTACTTCCCCCTAATTCAGAGAAAAATATATTTCTTTAGACGATAGTCTTTTAGACATTTGGTGGACTGTTCATCGTAATTTACCAAATTGATACTTTTGGCAAACATAATAATATTTAAATACTTATTAATTATAACATTATATGTCTAAATAGTTACCTTTTGCTGACAATATATATGCTGTTTTATATATGTTTATATGAAGTTGATTACATTTGAGAAAGATATTAAAGTATTTAATGCAATATGTAGTATAATTTCTAGGAACATGTCACCAATATTGGATCTCAAGTGCTATTACTTAAAAGAGAATAATAATTAGTAATCACAATTAAAAGCTTAATAATCACTTTTATGATTGTTACACAATTATAAAATAAAATCAAAAATTAATTTTCTTACGTAAAATAGTCATACAAGTGAACTACAATTTAGAATATATAAGTTTTCATATTATATCTTTTTGTTATAATTTCGGTTAATTACATTCTCAATTTCTAAGAAAATTCCTTTGAAAAATTCAGGTAATTTATTTATGATAGAAAAATCTTTCCTAGAACCCATAACACATCCAAAATTTCTCTCTTTCTCAACCTCCTTTAAAAGTTAACAAAACAAAATAATTTACTTCCCCTGATTGAGAGATAAATATATTTCTTCAGACGATATTCTTTTAGAAACTTGATGGACTGTTTATTGTAATTTACCAAACTGTTTCTCTTTGCAAATATAATAATATTTAACTACTTATTAATTTTAAGATTATATGTCTAAATAGTTACCTTTCGCTGTCAATATATATGCTGTTTTATATATGTTTATATGAAGCTGATTACATTCGCGAAATATATTAATGTATTTAATACAATATGTAGTATAATTTCTAGGAACATGACACCGATATTGGATCTCAAATGCTATTATTTAAAAGAGAATTATAATTAGTAATCATAATTAAACGCTTAATTATAACTTTTATCACAGGCATACATTGAATAATAAAACAAAAAAAAGTATATTGTTACATAAAATAGTCATAGAAATGACATACGATTTAGAATATATAAGTTTTCACAAGATAATTTTTGTTTTAGTTTGGTTAATTGCATTTTCAATTTCTAAGAAAATTTCCTTAGAGAAATTCAGGTAATTTATGATAGAAAAATATTTTCCAGAAACCCATAAGACATCCAAAATTTTCTCTCTTTCTCAACCTCCTATAAAAGTTAACAAAACTAAATAATTTACTTCCCCCTGATTGAGAGATAAATATATTTCTTCAGACGATATTCTTTTAGAAACTTGATGGACTGTTCATCGTAATTTTATCTTTTGAGAAGATATCGATATTATTTTTTCCCTCTACTTCCCTTCCCTCGTTTTCTTTCCACTTTAACCAGGCATTTATGAAACGATTTGGTTTCACTCGAGATTCCATTCACTTCTCCGGTCATCTATTTCACTCAAAATAAAGTTTTCATAAAAATTCAACAAAATAAAATCAAGGGAAAAAATATAAGATTCGATTCCCTTTAGAAAATACATTTACTGCAAATGGATGACGAGGCTTTGGAAGTGGATCCAATTTTACGCTGCAGTGAAAAGTATCAGTGTCATTCAGGCTATTGTTACACCCCTCGCATTTCATGTTTGATATCAGCAAATAACGTTTAAAATATTGTGAACAAGTCATTTTACGCGATTGAGAAATCTGCTTTTATCCTTTCCCAAATCTGTGAAGTCCATATATGAAATACTTTAAACGTGAAAGTGATTCAATTTTTTTTTCACATGGATTAATATTGTTATAATATTTTTTTTACAAATTTTAACTTTGATGAAGAAGAAACATAAAATGTATCAATATTAAAGGAACTCTAAAAGATAATAAGTAACACATTTTATTATGTTAAGTAAATTCGTACCTAGTTAGCTAGTATATTAATATCTATGGCATTTTTAGGCTACTCAAATTCGGACAACTCTTTGGAAAGAAATGTCACATTATGAAATTCTGCTACAAAAGTTTAATAAAACCGTTTTTTTTTGTAAATGTGTTTAAAAGAGTATAATCTGTTAAAACAATTCTTATAATATAAAGATGAGAGAGTTACAGGTGTACTTGACTTTTCTGAATTTTATTTATATATATATATATATATATATATATCTATATATATATATATATATATATATATATACATATATGTATATATATATATATATATATATATATATTATATATATATATATATATATATATATATATATATATATATATATATATATATATATATATATATATATATTATATATATATATATATATATATATATATATATATATATATATATATATATATATATATATATATATATATATATATTTATATATATATAATATATATATATATATATATATATGTATATATATATATATATATATTATATATATATATATATATATATATATATATATATATATATATATATATATATATATATATATATACATATATATATATATATATATATATATATATATATATATATATAAATATATATATATATATATATATATATATATATATATATATATATATATATATATATATATATTATATATATATATATATATATATATATATATATATATATATATTTATATATATATATACATATATATATATATATATATATATATATATATATATATATATATATATATATATATATATATATATATATATATATATATATATATATATATATATATATATATATATATATATATAAGTATCTCAATAAATTGTTTATTTTGTTTGATAGTAAGTCTATTCTGAATATTTACTAACCAAATATTTGGATTTTATTGTAACAGTAATCCTGCAGATTGGGATATTTTTTTTATAATAGATAAAAGCATGCATATTTTTGTTACAGAGTTATTGGGATATAATTGAAATTTTTGCAATAAAAAGTTAGTTATTACAGTTAAGTATTACAGTTTATGGCTTTTAATTTAGTGAAATTAGTAATTTGTTTTGTTTGAATGTTTTCTGAACTTACAGTGTAACTTACTGTACTTTAATTGGTTTTTGTTTAATGACTGGAATGCCAAATCAATTGTCCCTAAAATAGGAAGGAAAAATCGAGGAAATAGCTTCTTGTTAATGGAAAAAATTGTTGTTCGAGTTCAGTGGCAGAAAATTTTGTTTCAACTCAAAATCGTACTTAGAGTTGTATTTCATAATACATAATAATTCCATTGACATACAAAATTTGTCCCTTATTAAATCAAAAAGTCAAAGTAGTATTTCTTCCGTTGGTTACAATTCGATAACCCATTCACTCTTAGAAATATTCAATTTTAACAGTTAACTTTTTTCCAGAAAATCACCTTTGACAGGATATATGAATTAGACTAGAATAGCAGAATAAGTTTGAAGACTTTCTAATGAAGAGTGGAGTGTGATTTATATTTAATTTACTTCTAAATATTAATGGAAAATATCATTCTTGTTGGAAAATGGATTGGGTAAGACGAGTACATCTGTGATTATTTAAGTCTAAGTGATATGTGTAGAAGGAAGACCTGATACGGATTTCTGACGAAGACTAGAATAAAAGCAAAAAACAAAAGCCATGATATGTTCCATTATCTGTGGCATATGCTTAAAGATGCTCCAAATAATATAACCTATGTTTAAATGTTAATTTTGAGAAGACGGTTTATAAATTTGCGCATCCTCAATTACATCTGTTTTTTTATTCAAGATGAGATACTATACGCAAAATCTGGGAAGTAGATTCTTTCACACAATACAGATGGAACATATAACAATCCAGATATCAATACAAATTCAAATTATTCATTTATTGTCAAGTTATTGTAAAGAGAAATATATATACTCACCAACAATTAATATTTTAAGAAAAAATAAAAACATAAAACTAAACAAAAATGAAACTAAAAGAACATTAAACTCCATTGATAGCATGCCATGAGAAGTGAGACCTGTAATGAATGAAAAAGAACCTTATTCAAAATATTTTAAATGAATATTATGATTTCTAACCTATATTTTTTGTATTAATAACCAGTTATAAAATGAGGTTTACATAATATAATTATTTTAACTCATATATTATCTTTTATCGAATAAAAGTATCAAAAAATATTTTATATATATATATATATATATATATATAGTATCTATTAAGATTCCAAATTAACATTAAAATCTTCAATGCTACTTTATAACTTGTTTGCAAATTTTTTGTGCTGTAAACCATGATTTCAATTTTAAAGCACATCATATCCTTAAATTAGATTATATTAATTACATAAATAAAAATGGAGACATGTGTTAGGGCAACTCTCTTCATTTTCCGAATTTTACGAATACAGCAACAAATTCATACTCAAATTGAACTAATGGCATTTTGAATAAATTAAATAATGTTAAATTTGTTGTTTGTATCTAATCCCCTTAATACAGCCCATGTTTATGACTGAGAAAAATCACACCGTAGTTCTTTACCATTTTGAGAAGAAGGATTGCTTTCGTGAATTCTTTGAGGTTGACTTTTTTGTCTCATATATATATTGCGCTCCTGTTACATGGTTCAAATATATTAATAACAGACTATTAATATTGGACATAGAACAGCTACACTGCATAGACCATGTTAGAACTGCATATATATATTGAGAGTGAGGTCAATTTTACAAAACATTTGGGGATATATTGCTAAATTAAGTGAATTTATTATCTCCTACCTTTTTTAGGTCACTTGACATTAACTATCGTCATACAATTTTCCCTGTGAGACTGAGCCTAATAAAATTTTGACCTATGATTCTATACTGAAATTTTATCTATTTTACTGATTTTTTAAAATTTAGTTTAAGTTTACTTTCTTTAAAAATGAACAAAACTTACCCCTTTTATAAACATTTGGGCATTTTAAGGATTATTTTAAATTGTAGTCCAAATTTGGAAAAAATATTGAATATGAACAATAATTTTTACGACATTAAACATAACAAATCTTCTTTTTATGTAGAGAAAGAGATAAAATATTTTAATATACTAAGCTTTAAATTATAATATTCCAAACTTATAATATCCAAACTCTTAAACATGAACTATAATTCTATACTAAAATTTTATCTATTTCACTGATATTTTTTAAATTTGTTTATTTTGCTTTCGTTAAAAATAAACACGCTAAAATTATTTTAAATTGTAATCCAAATTTGGAAAAATATTCAATGTGATAAAATATTAAAGTAAAACTTTAAGAAATAAAAACAATAATTTTTACGACGTTAAAAATAACAAATCTTCTTTTATGTTCTGAAAGAGATAAAATATTTTAATATACTAAACTTAACTGACCTTTATTATGTATCCTATAAAGTAAATCATTCTTTCTATGTTTCCTAAACACCAAACTTTCTGAAGGGCAACTTGTCTGTGTCTGAATGAAAGCAACAGTTAAGAATTATATTTCTCCTCACTATCAGAGGAAAAGAGGCTTCAAACTTTTAGCAAAACCATGCGTTCTCATCTAACCCATAATTATGGTTTGCAAGACTGCCTCTTGAGAGACTGAACTTTTAATTAAAACAGCTCTGTTTTCTCAACGCACTTTAATTTTGTCGCCTAGACTTGACAATAATGAACGTAGACGCTTTGATCACACATCTTTGCTGCATTCAATTCATTTTGTGAAAGTGCTTTCAACAACGCGACTCTTACGCCTTAGAATATACTCTAAATAAAATATTCAAGAGTTTCTATCTTCCTGAAAATGCCACAGATGAAAATAAATGCATTTGTTACATTACGTTCATTCTATGGTACAAGGAAGTAAACTCACAAATAAATATATTAAGTATTTTTCTTTCAGATGGTTTCATTCCTTGTAAAGAAATGTTGATGTGTGCTTTAACTATTTTGATCAACTATCTGAATTTAAATGCATAATAAAATTATGCACAAATGTTTTAAACATTAAAGAATTGTCTAAACTATTATAAAATCCTGAAATAATTTATCTTGATTATTATAATAAAAATGTAAAACAATTTATACATGAGAATTTTAAAAAAATGTATATGATATATTATGATCCATACGGTAACTTAATATAATTACAAATACTTGATATCATTTCCTACAAAATAAATGACATTAGAAATTTATTTGGTGAAAATGTAAACTGAATTAACAAAAGAAGTTTGAAATTTAGCGCTAAAAATACCAGATTATCTTTCCCTTATGAAAAAATGTAAAATACATAGAAAACACTCAGTGTTAGTGCCCCTGTGCATTGTTAATATTTTGTGAAATAAGCCTTATTGCTATATAGACTTTAAACAAAGTACACTTTAAAAAATAATTTAAAGTTTTTTAGCATAATTCCTTTTAGTGTCTCTCACATATGAAAATCTTAGACTTATACTCTTCATTAAACTTATAAGTTTTTTATGAACAAGTCTTAAACGACATTTTATTCAAATTCTATGCCTGAAATATGTGTTGCACAATGATACTTTTCAATAGCTTATGATATCATAGCTGAAAATGTACATCAACTTCAGTACGATTGACATACCCAGTTTGCTGGGTTAATCTAAAAGTGTTAGGCTTTTTAGCTTAGAAATCCTAGGACATTTTATCTCATGAAACACTTTATTTCTATAATTTATAAAAAAAATAGTATAATCAGAATTCTGCTACTGTTTGTTAAACCGTGAATAGTGCATTATATTTAAATTTATTGCTAAAAGCATATTTTAAAACAGGGCATTTATAAAAATATATTTATATCATAATATAATAAATTATCGGCACAATGATGTAAGTAATATTTTGTTAGTTCATATTTTTATTTAAAAGTTACTAATTTCTCTCTGTTAAAATATTATAACTTTATAATATTATATAACTATATTATAACTATTTTATTATATAATAGAACTATATAATTCATATTTGCAATACTTTTGACCCAGTAAAGAAATGAATTTTATTCTATCTATAAGCTCAAGATTACGTAATATATTTTTAGTTAAAAACACTTTTATATAATAGCTTATTTTTATTTTTTTTTTCAAAATAAAATTTGATCTGATTTGGAAAAGTACTCTTACACTATTATTAACTGTTTAATGATAAAATAAATGTTTCTCATTGTTATATAAAGAAGCACAGAACTTAAAAAATTTAAATGTCTACAATAAATAAAAAATGGACGCCTACTTAACCGCAAAAAAAAATTATAAAATATATATAATTAAAATATTTTTGTAACACACACATACTAATTAAAATTTTTACCTTATTAGCTCACATTGTTACCTGCAATATATTATTCTTTATTGCAATATAAATAGTAATTTTGTTTTCAAACAGTCAATATCTTACAAAATTTTTATATTTTACAAATATTTCCATTTTATTTTTCAAATTTAAAACATTTTTTCTTCAATTTGATATAAAAGTTATCCAATCTTGAAAGCATTTTCTTTCCAGTGTTTATTTTTATTCTATTTTTATTTATAATAAATTATTTGATTTGACATATAGACTACAAACGGTGTTCAAGAAGTAAGGTTTCGTCTGTTATAGAGCCGTAGTTGTTATAGTTTCGCTTGTCATACTGAAAATATTGGTTTGCGTCAATTCTAATGCATGTGGTTGGTAAATGTGCAGAGTTTAAATCATGGGAAAACTACAGGGATAGATGTAACGTTAAAAGAAATGGCGTCTCGTTTCAAAATCTGTTAACGCCAGGGAATCCATTCAGTTGTTCAATTTCTGTGTGCTGAAGAACTAACCATGACTAAAATATACCGGAAGCTGGTAGATATTTAGAAAGACAGCCTTAAGCCTTGTCATTATGAGAACTGTATCATAAGTTAAGCTAATAGAGAAATTGTAAGTTGGACGTTGTTAAAGGGCCGAGCGGTTCTCGCTTTTCCTATGTCCAATGTCCGTCACACCCTAGTCATTTAGGATATGACTTCGCATGGATTCCGTATAAGGAGTAGGTATGTAGACGAAATAATCAGCCGTAGAGGATTAAACTTAACAATGCTGATTTATTACAACAAAAAAAATTAAAGAAATATTAAAGTGTTTAAGTAATGTCGTCCAGAAAGGAGATTACTCTAGAAAACCTCAAGTTCAGTCCCCTCCCGTTTCTTCTTTTCCAAAAAGTTTTCGGTTTTAGGAGAGATCGAAACAACCCCATCTTTGACCTTTGTCCTCGGAGTAGCCGAAACTACCTTTGGCGCCCAGCCGACGCGGTCACACAAAGCACAATTTCTTTTCTCTGTCGGTCCTTTGACAAAAACGACACACTTGACACCTCTAATCGTCCGTGCCTCAAAAAGACCATTACTGGTACAATACTGCCATTTTCAATTATTCAAAAGAATAAAAGTTATCCCGACCACTGACAGAGATGGTCGTGACTCTTACAGACGTGATCGACCAATCTCTATAGCTCGGAACTTGCTTAACTAAATTTCACATCATACCTTAATTTAAAGAGTACGTGGGAGGGTATATATTTGCTGCAGACGAAGTGGTGAAACAGTGTGAGAATACTCTGCTGAACACTCAAAAACATAATTTTCTGCAGAATTGAATATTTAAACTTATCCCACGAAGCAACAACAGTCAACACCAATATGAAGACTCTGCCAAAAAAAGCATCATGCATAAACCATCAATTGGCTGTAAAGGTTACGGTTACATGAAAATAAATGCAGAATTATATGCAGAATCTACGCTTTCTGTTCATCACTAAAAGTGATCTTTAATATTTCTGTTAAAAAATTTGAAAAAAAAATCATTTTTAAAGGAGCATAACATTATTTTATCATGAACTCATAAAAAGATTTTATGATGAATAATTTTAATCTCGATTCTATGTCCCCTTAATACATACACTATTTTATAATACAACCTTTTACTTAGTGCTATATTAACTAAAAGTTTTTATTCTCTGTATTGAGTGATGTCTTTTTTGAAATAATGTCAACAAATGCGACAGAACTTTTACCTGAACTGGATATTTACACACAACCCACGGAGCAACAACAGCCTAAAACTGTACGACGAGTATGTCAAAAAATAGCTTCATGTATCAACTATTTATTAACTGTCTTAGTTACAAAAAATAAAATACACACGTTTCATTGAAACCTTCTTAACCTTACTTTCTGATCACCCATAGAAATGATTTTTAATAGAATTTTAATGAAAAAAAGGGTAAAATGTATTCTAAATAAAATATAACATTTTAATTTTCGTTGAATTGAAAAAAACCTTTATGATGAAACTTTTATATATCTAATTACATTATGTTGCATTAATACATGCATAAATTTATGATACAACTTCATACTAGACGCTATAGAACCTTAAAATGGTCATAATTATTGGTATAGTGTGAAGCCTTTTTGGAAACAGTGTTAACCAACATCCAAAGGCATGTTTTAATGATTATCAAGAATAGTCACACTCAACCACAAAATGATGATATTCTAAACAAATGTCTAAATATAACAACATGTATGTACTATCAATTAAATGCAAGGGTCTTGTTCTCAAGAAATAAAATACAAACTTTCAGTGCAGCCATCGTAAACTTACTTTTTAATCACCCCTCAAAGTGTACTTTATTAAGTGGAAAAATTAATTCAAAAAGGAACATAACAGTCTATGCTGTAATGAACAGAAAAACAGATCTTATGATGAAACATTTTAGTCTCGATCTTGTAACGATCTGTTACATGACCCTAAAGAGAGAGGAGAAGAAGGTGACCTTTCGCCTTTACGGTTAGTGGCAGGTAGAAAAGGGTGGCTAACAATACCCGTTGTGTACTAGGTCCCGGACTTAATTGAAAACTGTTCGCGTGTTGGAGCCAGCGCGTCTGAAACTTTGTGAGACTATGCAGTGAAAAGACTAGGTGAAATGATTGTAAATAATTACATAACCATGTGCTCCCATTAGCGGTAGCAAAAAAGGCAATTAAGTTGTTTGGGTCGGCTGATTTAAAGACGGCTTTTCGGCCACGGAAACGAAACAGCTGATTGAGGCGGGAAGTAACAGCAAGATTGCATCATCCTGCTTCTGGAAGTTTCCCGAAGAATCGCGTATGGGGAACCGGGACCGTTATAAAAAAAAAGAGTGGCGGTGCCAAAACGGGGCTTTTTTTCTCGAGGCTTCTTCTTGGGAATTGTTTTTTGGAGCTGTCTTCTCGTCTTTCCGTTTTCTAGAGTTTGCTTGTTTAGAGACCGCCACAGTCTCTGTTTGCTAAGAAGTCAACTATCGACTTGGGAATCCCATTCCCATTAGTTTACTATTTTTTTCTACTTTGGGCGAAGAAGTAGGTAGCCAAGAGTGACCCTTGCTCTCATTTTGGATCGTCTTGCATCCTGAGTTCCTTTCACGAACCCCAGCGTGATACGCACTCTGAGTTTTCGAACCTTGGTGTGAAAGTTGACTGTACTAATCGTCAGCCTGGAGGTGATAGTGTCAGCGTTTATTACCGGCACTAATTAGCGAACAATTCCAGTGAATTAGAGGCCCTAACCAAACTGTACCCAGTACCCAAGCATCCTTATTGTGTGAATGTCATCTCAGCACGGGATCCCAGAATATTCAGAAATCTATTGAATCTGTACATAGCTGTATATAATTTATTCACCTGAATAAAATATTTGTCTAGATTAAAAAGTTTTCTAGCCTGTTTCATTTACGGCTTCGCCTACCATATCTCCAGTACGTTACAATCTATTCTACTTCCCCTTAATAGGTGCATTGTTTCATAATACCGCATTATACTCCAAGCTGAAGTATCTAAAAATGTTCATTATTTTCGGTATCGGCTGAAGAACTTTTGGAAACATTGTGAACTGACATTTAAGTACAGTAATTTAATTACAATTGAATATTTAGAATCATCCTCATAAGTTAAAATATCTTAAACCCTAATATATAACACCATGTATCAATTAGCTGAATGCGCGAAATAAAATGATCATGATTCACGACCGCTTTCTTAACCTTACTTTCTAATCACCATTCAAGACATTTTTTAGTAGAATTTTATTAAAAAATTTGCAAAAATTAGTTCTTAAAGAGACATAACATTCTATTTTGTGAATAACAGAAAGACATTCTTTATGATGAAATATTTTATTCTAGAACTATGCCATGTCCCTTAACACATGCATTATTTTATGATAGAATTTAATAACTGCAGTAGCGGAAGTCCTCTTGGTGACAGTGTAAACCAATGGGGAAGGGCATGAATTTTAAAATATCATAAACCAATAAGGATACTGCTTCGGATGATACCAATAAGTATAAACCACTAATGATACGTCACACCATGCATCAATTAGCTTTAAGGATCTTGAAACAAAATCCTCACGTTTCACTGCAGCTTTCTTAACCTTACTTTCTTATCACCCTTTAAAAGTATTTTTAGCGTAGTTTTATTTAAAACCTAACTTCTAAAAGAAACATAACATACTATTTTATGTTGAAAAAAATCTTTTTTGATGAAGCATTTTATTCTCAAACGCTAAGTCCATGTATACATACACTATTTTATAATATAGATTTATACCTCACAATGCAGTAGCGGAAAATGTTCATCATTCTCAGTATTCGCTGAAGTCCTTCTTGGTAACATTGTAAACCAACATAGAAGGACATGATTTTTAAATCCTAAACCAATAAGGATATTACGCTGGAAGATACCAATAAGTATACGTCTCGTCATGCATCAAATAGCTTTAAGGATCTTGATTGTAAGAAATAAAACCCTCAAGATTCAATGCAGCTTTTTAACCTTAATGTTTAATCACCCTTTAAAAGAATTTTAGCAGAGTTTTATTAAAATACTTACATCTAAAAGAAGTATAAAATTAAAATTTATATTGAAAGGAAAAACATCTTTTATGATGAAACATTTTAGTCTCAAACTATGCTATGTCCCTGTATAATCGCAATATTTTATAATAGAGAATTTTGCTTCACACTGCAGTAGAGAAAAATGTTCATGATTTTTAGTATAGGCTGAAGTCTTTCTTGGTGACAGTGTAAACCAATATAATAGACATGAATTTTTAAATCATAAACTAATAAGGATATTACTCCGGATGATACCAATAAGGATACGTCACACCATGCATTAATTAGCTTTCAGGATCTTGGTTGTAAGAAATAAAATCCTCATGTTTCACTGCATCTTTCTTAACCTTACTTTCCAATCACACTTTAAAAGGTTTGGTTTGGAGTTCTACTGTATACTTTTTGCAACACGAGGGCTAATGAGACCGGGACCTACAGCTTAAAGCCGATTCCGAACGCCAACGAACATCCATGCCATTGTGGGATTCGAACCCACGAACTCCGGTACCTAAGGCCAGCACCCTAAACAATCGGCCATCGTTCGGCCACACTTTAAAAGGATTTTTAGCAGAATTTCATTAAAAATCTTACTTCTAAAAGAAACATAACATTTAATTTTATTTTGAAAGAAAAAGCAGCTTTTATGATGAAACATTTTAGTCTCAAACTATGCTATGTCCCTGTATATGTACACTACTTTATAATAGAGATTTATACCTGACGTTGCAGTAGCGAAACATTTTCATCATTCATAGTATCGGTTTAAGTCCTTTTTGGTGACAATATAAACCAACGTGGAAGGACATGAATTTTTAAATCTTAAACTAACAAGGATACTACACTGGATAATACAAATGAGGATACTTCACACCATGCATTAATTAGCTTTAAGGATCTTGGCTTAAGAAATAAAAAACTCACGTTTCACTGCAACTTTTTTAACCTTACTTTCTAATCACCTTTTAAAAGGATTTTTAGCAGAGTTTTATTAAAAAACTTACTTCTATAAGAAATAGAAATTCTATTTTATTTTGAAAGGAAAAACGGCTTTTATGATGAAGCATTTTGTTCTTAAACTATGCTACGTGCTTGTATGTATTCACTATTTTATAATAGAGATTTATACCTCACACTGCAGTAGCGAAAAATATTCATCATTCTCAGTAACGGCTGAAGTAATCTTGCCAACAATATAAACCAGCATGGAAGAACATAAATTATTAAATATTCTAAACCAATAAGAATACGTCACACCATACATCAATTAGCCGTAAGGATCTTGGTTGCAAGAAATAAAATCCTCAAGTTTCTCTTCAGCTTTTTTAAATTTACTTTCTTATCATCCTTTAGATCGATTTTTTAGCAGAGGTTTATTAAAAAACTTACGTGTAAAAGAAACATAACATTCTATAATATGAATAACAGAAACACATCCGTTTTGATGACACATTTTATTCTCAAACTATGTTATGTCCCTTAACACATGCACTATTTTATGATAGATCTTTATAACTGCAGTAGCGAAAAATGTTCATCATTCTCAGTATTGGCTGAAGTCCTCTTAGTGACATTGTAAATCAACGGGGAAGGACAGGAATTTTAAAATATCCTAAACCACCAAGGATACTTTACACCATGCATTAATCAGTTATAAGGATCTTGGTTTCAAGAAATAAAATCCTTATTTTTTACTGCAGATTTCTTAACTTTACATTCTCATCACCATTTAAAAGAATGTTTTAACAGAATTTTATTAAAACATTTACTTCTAAAAGAAATATAACATTCTCTTTTATGTTTAAAGGAAAAACATCTTTTATGATGAAACATTTTAGTCTGAAACGCTACTTCCATGTATATATTCACTATTTTATAATAGAGATTTATACCTCACACTGCAGTAGCGAAAAATGTTCATCATTCTCAGTATCGGCTGAAGTCTTCTTGGAAACAATGTAAACCATTTACAGGATTAAGTAAAGAAGTTACACATTCTACTTTCGAAATCTCAGCTCTTCCTTTCACCTAATGAAACAAAAGTTTAATCTTTTTATCAAAACGGAAGAAGCACCTGTGAATCTTTAGAGTCGCTTCCTCAATTAAATGAGTTTCCAGATCTCTTGCTTCGGAACTAGAATTTTGTTTGCATCACTGCGCTACCAAATGATATATAGTCTACTGACTTTAATTTACTTACTTTCTTTTAGATTAAATGTCAGAACTCTGGGAACAGTCCTCATCAGAAAGAGAAAAGTAATTTATTTAGATTTACCCGTCACTGGATATTCTAAAGATGTAAATTAAAGGAAAGGAGAAAAAAAGCAAATGAAAATTCTCAATAAATGGTGGTAATTAAACATAAAGACATAAAGTGCTATAAATTATTGAGATTGTTAATTTCATTTATGACTTCTAACTTTTACAGCAATACGAAATAATTTTACAAAAACAATTTCACATTCTCTCTTTTTATACAAATATACATTAAAAATAATGGAATTTTTACATTAAAAATTAATTAAAGTACTGAAGCGTATCTCAAAATAATTATGGGGCTATTCTAAAATTTTCTGGCATTCTTGGAGAGTAGCTTTTTTCTTTCTGTCATTTTCGATCTCGAAAACACTAAACTTCCTCTTACATAAATGCTTTACATAACTGGAGATGCTTAAACTAAGTCACATGGATCCACCTAGTCACTGGCTATTACGATTTCTGATTGGTTGGCTTATACAACTATGAGTATGAGATGAAAATGTTATGTATTTTTGTTTTCTGATTTCATCCATGTTTCCCATGGGCTACGACTGCATTTTATCTAGCATGAAAACAATTCATTTTATGTATATATATATATATATATATATATATATATATATATATATATATATATATATATATGTGTGTGTGTGTGTGTGTGTGTGTGTGTGTGTGTGTGTGTTTGTGTGTGTGTGTATAATACATTGTTAAATTTTTAAAAAATAAACAATCAGAATCGTAAAAACACAAATTTTTGTTTTAATAATAATTTAAATTTTTAAATTAATTTAATTTATACCTCGTGAATGAATAAATTTGTAAAATCATTTTTATGAAAAAAAATTGCTTAAAAGTTGATTAAGAATTTTAAAACTTTTCATAAATTAAAAAATTTTGAATTTGGGAAACATGATGCTTTAGACAATATTTTAAAATTTGTTGCTTTTAATTATAAATCCTAAATACGAATCAAGGAAACTATATCAAAGGATATTTAACAAAATATACAACAAGTAGTTAAAATTCGACAAAAAGAGTACAGTTATATTTAAAAAAAAACATAAGTGGTGTGTTACCTTTTTTACAATTTCCTATCCTATGAAGATTAATCTTATAATTTTAAAATTAAATAGTGTAAAATTATTTTACTATACAAACAAATCATTTTACAACGTGTTTTTTTCATTATAAATAATTTCAAGATGTAATGAAGATTAATTTTATGATTTTAATATAAAAGGACTGTAAATATACAATCGAGTATCATGCTAATTTTTTTAATGTGGCTGCTTAACAAACATTATTATTTATGTAGGAGAACACTTTTAAAGAGAATTTACCTCCATAAGATACCTTAGTGCAGACTAAAATCTTATAAAAAGTATTTACTCATGTAATTCCCTTAGAAGTAAGTAATCTGCTTTATTCGATTTACCAGAAACTGTAGTCTCTTTTAATTTTAAAATAATTTAAAGTGCGATTAGTTTAGATTTATGTGTAATAGATGTCCCTTAAGTATAAAACCATATTTAACTAAAAAAAGTTTAATGAACTTACCAGGAAAATATAAATAAATAAAAATGTTTTGGAATAGTTAATATTCAATGATAACTTTTTATAATTTAATAAAGGTATAAAATATTTTTTGGAGTAATAAACAAATTGACTTATTTTAAAAGCAGTAACTCATCAACAGACACAGGTTTGTAACAAAGAAGAATTTAAATGTATCTCATGCATTTGTTTTGAATTTTAGAGTGCAGAGAAAGGGTATTAGGAGTGTAAGTGAGTATGGAGAAAGTGGACGTTTTATACATGGTATTAACAGAGTGTTAATCTAATAACGGATGTAGACTTGCGAATATGCATTAGTTATGTATAGTAAACATTGGATGTGTGTGTTTAGACTGAAATTACATTACAAACCATTAATGATCTACACTATAGTACTGTGTATTGCGTGTCGTTTAACTGCAAAGCTCCATACAGCATGTTATATGAATATTAATTTACAATATTATTAAATATGATACTATATTTATATCAATTTAATTGCACTATTATTAGATTTAAACACTATTAATTACAACAGATTATTATAAAAATGTATTTTTGATTTGTACAGTTTTCTATTCTAAGAAATTCTAACTAATATACTAAGTTATAAATTATAAGATTCCAACTTATAATATCCAAACTCTCAAACATGACCTACGATTTTATACTGAAATTTTATCTATTTCACTCATTTTTTAAAAATTAGTTTAAGTTACTTTCTTTAAAAATGAACAAAACTTACTCCTTCTATAAACATTTGGGCACTTTAAAGATTATTTTAAATTGTAGTCCAAATTTGGGAAAATATTAAATATGATAAAATATTTAGATAAAACATTAAGAAGTGAAAACAATAATTTTTAAGACATTAAACACAACACGTCTTCTCTGTATGTACAGAAAGAGATAAAATATTTTAATATACTAAACCCCTTCTCTAAACATTTGCGTATTTTAAAAATTATTTAAAATTGTAGTACAAACTTTAGAAAAATATTAAATATGAAAAAAATTTTGAATTTGGGAAACATGATGCTGCAAATAATATTTTAAAATTTGTTGCTTTTAATTATAAATCCTAAATACCAATCAATGAATCTATATCAAATAATATTTAACAAAATATACAATCAGTAGTAAAAATTCGACAAAAAGAGTAAAGTTATAATTAAAAAAAACATAACTGGTGTGTTACCTTTTTTACAATTTCCTATCCTATGAAGATTAATCTTATAATTTTAAAATTAAATAGTGTAAAATTATTTTACTATACAAGCAAATCATTTTACAATGGTTTTTTTTCATTTTACATAATTTCAAGATCTAATGAAGATTAATTTTATGATTTTAAAATTAAATTACTGTAAATATGCAATCGAGTACCATGCTAATTCTTTTTTTAATGTGGCTACTTAAAGCACCTTATTATTTATGTAGTAGAACACGTTTAAACAAAATTTACCTCCGTAAAAGAGCTTAGTGCAGACTAAAATCTTATAAAAAGTATTTACTCATGTAATTCCCTTAGAAGTAAGTAATCTGTTTTATTCGATTTACCAGAAGCTGTAGTCTCTTTTAAGATTAAAATAATTTAAAGTGTGATGAATTTAGATTTATGTGTAGTATATAACACCTAAGTATAAAACACTTTTTAACTAAAAAGGAGTTTAATGAACTTACCAGGAAAATATAAATAAATAAAAATGTTTTGGAATAGTTAATATTTAATGATAGCTTTTTATAATTTAATAAAGGTATAAAATATTTTTGTGCAGTAAAATACAAATAAACTTATTTTAAAAGCAGTAACTCAACAACAGACACAGGTTTGTAACGAAAAAGAATTTAAATGTATCTCATGCATTTGTTTTGGATTTTAGAGTAGAGAGAAAGGGTATTAGGAGTGTAAGTGAGTATGGAGAAAGTGGACGTTTTATACATGGTATTAACAGAGTGTAAATCTAATAACCGATGCAGACTTGCGAATATGCATCAGTTATGTATAGTAAACATTAGATGTGAGTGTTTAGACTGAAATTACATTACAAACATTAATGATCTACACTATAGTACTGTATATTGTGTGTCGTTTAACTGCAAAGCTGCATACACTATGTTACATGAATATTAATTTACAATATTATTAAATATGAGAGTATATTGATATCAATATAACTACACTATTCTCAGATTTAAACATTATTAATCCAAAAAGTTTATTATACAAATGTATTTTTCCATTCTACAGTTTTCTATTCTTAGAAATTCTTTTGCTTTAAAAAATATAATACTTTGTTAACTACTCAATTAATTGCAGGCAGTAATTTTTAAAACAGTTAGGACAAAAATACAAACTCTGCCTTATACAAGAAATAAAATTTACTATAACATGAAATGGTATGATATACATGAACAGGCAAAGTTAAAGAAACTGGGCATAACTTGAGAACAGCCAGTTAATAAACTTGTCAATGCTCCTTTAGATTTTAAGGAAGTTTCAAGGTACTTACTCAGTGTAGCAGGTTCTGTAGTTATAAACATTCAATAACTAACGAAATTGTTAATACTGCTTTTAAGATATAACCCATTGAAAGCGATCAATACCGCTCCAGTGAATTGGTATCGATATAATATTTGAATTTTTAAATACTTTCTTTAATTATTTATTGTGTTTTCATTAATGATTTAACATTGTTTACAGCCAAGTGTCCTAAAAATTTTAAATTTATTAATAATTTCCAAATCATGAGTTTTGTTTATGCGTATTTGATTTCTCGTGTTATGTATCAGGCCACCTATTGGGTATTGATATAGTATTTGTAATCTATATTCTTTAAATACAATTTATAGTTTTAATAAGTATGTTTGTAACAGTTTTGTATATTGCCAATATTTATAAGTTTTATGTTAATTGTCTTTCTCCTTTCATTTATTGTGTTTTTATAAATGTTTTACAAAAATTTGTTTACAGCCAAGTTTCCTAAAATTTTTAAAATAATTAACAATTGCCAAATTAAGTGTTTTGTTTATGTGTATTTGATTTATCGTGTTATGTATTCGGGCACCTATTGGTTATTGATATAATATTTGTAATCTATGTTTTTAAATACAATTTATGAGGTTATCAAGTATGTTTATAACAGTTTTGCATATTGCCAATACTTATAAGTTTTATGTTAATGGTATTCCTCTACTTATTTATTGTGTTTTTATTAATGTTTTAACAGTTTTATTTACAGCCAAGTTTCTTAAAATTTTTAAAATAATTAACAATTGCTTAACCAAGAGTTTTGTTTATGTCTATTTGATTTCTCTTGTTATGTATCAAGCCACTTATTGGGTATACATATATTTGTAATCTATATTCTATAAATACAATTTATAGTGTTATTAAGTATGTTTATAACAGTTTTGCATATTGCCAGAATTTATAAGTTCCATGTTAATTGTCTTTCTCTACTTATTTATTATGTTCTTATTTATGTTTTAACAGTTTTGTTTACAGCCAAGTTTTCTAATATTTTTAAATAATTAACAATCGCCTAATCAAAAGTTTTGTTTATGTGTATTTGATTTCTCTTGTTATGTATCCGGCCATGTTTTGGGTATTGATATAATATTTGTAATCTATGTTCTTTAAATACAATTTATGGTTTTATTAAGTATGTTTATAAAAGTTTTGCAAATTGCCAATATTTATAAGTTTTATGTTAATTGTCTATCTCTACTTATTTATTGGATTTTTATTAATTTTTTAACAGTTTTGTTTACTGCCAAGTTTCCTAAAACTTTTAAAATAATTAGCAATTGCCTAATCAAGAGTTTTGTTTATGTGTATTTTATTTCTTGTGTTATGTATCCGGCCACCTATTGGGTATTGATATAATATTTGTAATCTATATTCTTTAAATACAATTTATAGTGTTAATAAGTATGTTTATAACAGTTTTGCATATTGCCAATACTTATAAGTTTTATGTTAATTGTCTTTCTCTACTTATTTATTGTGTTTTTTTAATGTTTTTATAGTTTTATTTTCAGCCAAGCTTCCTAAAATTTTTAAATTGATTAACAATTTCCTAATCATGAGTTTTGTTTATGTTTATTTGATTTCTCGTGTTATATATCAGACCAGCTATTGGGTATAGATATATTATTTGTAATCTATGTTCTTTAAATACAATTTATAGTGTTATTAAGTATGTTTATAACAGATTTGCATATTGCCAATACTTATATGTTTAAGTTAATTGTCATTCTCTACTTATTGATTGAGCTTTTATTAATGTTTTAACAGTTTTGATTAGAGCCAAGTTTCCTAAAATTTTTAAATTGATTAACAATTTCCTAATCATGAGTTTTGTTTATGTGTATTTGATTTCTCGTGTTGTGTATCAGGCCACCGATTGGATATAGATATAGTGTTTGTAATCTATATTCTTTAAATAAAATTTATAGTGTTATTAAATACGTTTATAATAGTTTTGCATATTGCCAATATTTATAAGTGTTATGTGAATTGTCTTTCTCTATTTAGTTATTGTGTTTTTATTAATGTTTTAACAGTTTTGTTTACAGCCAAGTTTCCTAAACTTTTTAAAATAATTATTAATTGACTAATCAAGTGTTTTGTTTATGTGTATTTGATTTCTCGTGTTATGTACCAGGCCACTTATTGGGTATACATATAATATTTGTAATCTATATTCTTTAAATACAATTTATAGTGTTAATAAGTATGTTTATAACAGTTTTGCGTATTGCCTATATTTATAAGTTCTATGTTAATTGTCTTTCTCTACTTATTTATTGTGTTTTTATTTATGTTTTAACAGTTTTGTTTACAGCCGAGTTTCCTAAAATTTTTAAAATAATTAACAATTATCTAATCAAGACTTTTGTTTATGTGTATTTGATTTCTCGTGTTATGTATCAGGCCACCTGTTGGATATTGATATAATATTTGTAATCTATATTCTTTAAATAAAATTTATAGTGTTATTAAATACGTTTATAACAGTTTTGCATATTTCAATATTTATAAATTCTATGGAAATTGTCTTTCTCTACTTATTTATTGTGTTTTTATTAATGTTTTAACAGTTTTGTTTACAGCCAAGTTTCCTAAAATTTTTCTCTTGATTAGGGTATAATTAATAAATCAATAATCAAGAGTTTTGTTTATGTGTATTTGATTTCTCGTGTTATGTATCAAGCCACCTATTGGGTATTGAAATAATATTTTTAATCTATATTCTTTAAATACAATTTATAGTGTTATTAAGTATGTTTATAACTGTTTTCCATATTGCCAATATTTATAAGTTTTATGTTAATTGTCATTCTCTACTTATTTATTGAGCTTTTATTAATGTTTTAACAGTTTTGATTAGAGCCAAGTTTCCTAAAATTTTTAAAATAATTAACAATTGCCTAATTAAGAGTTTTGTTTACGTGTATTTGATTCCTCGTGTTATGTATCCGGCCACCTATTGGTTAATGATATGATATTTGTAATCTATGTTCTTTAAATACAATTTATGAGGTTATCAAGTATGTTTATAACAGTTTTGCATAATGCCAATACTTATAAGTTTTATGTTAATGGTATTCCTCTACTTATTTATTGTGTTTTTATTAATGTTTTAACAGTTTTGTTTACAGCCAAGTTTCTTAAAATTTTTAAAATAATTAACAATTGCCTAACCAAGAGTTTTGTTTATGTGTATTTGATTTCTCGTGTTATGTATCAAGCCACCTATTGGGTATACATATATTATTTGTAATATATATTCTATAATTACAATTCATAGTGTTATTAAGTATGTTTATAACAGTTTTGCATAATGCCAATATTTATTAAGAATGTTTATAACAGTTTTGCATATTGCCAATATTTATAAGTTCTATGTTAATTGTCTTTCTCTACTTATTTATTGCATTTTTATGTATGTTTTAACAGTTTTGTTTACAGCCAAGTTTTCTAATTTTTTTAAAATAATTAACGATCGCCTAATCAAAAGTTTTGTTTATGTGTATTTGATTTCTCGTTATGTATCCGGCCACCTATTGGGTATTGATATAATATTTGTAATCTATGTTCTTTAAATACAATTTATGGTTTTATTAAGTATGTTTATAACAGTTTTGCATATTACAAATATTTATAAGTTTTATGTTAATTGTCTATCTCTACTTATTTATTGAGTTTTTATTAATGATTTAACAGTTTTGATTAGAGCGAAGTTTCCTAAAACTTTTAAAATGATTAGCAATTGACTAATCAAGAGTTTTGTTTATGTGTATTTGATTTCTTGAATTATGTATCCGGCCATCTATTGGATATTGATATAATATTTGTAATCTATATTCTTTAAATACAATTTATAGTGTTATTAAGTATGTTTATAACAGTTTTGCATATTGCCAATATTTATAAGTGTTATGTTAATTGTCTCTCTCTACTTATTTATTGTGTTTTTATTAATGTTTTAATAGTTTTATTTACAGCCAAGCTTCATAAAATTTTTAAATTGATTAACAATTTCCTAATCATGAGTTTTGTTTATGTTTATTTGATTTCTCGTGTTTTTTATCAGACCAGCTATTGGGTATAGATATATTATTTGTAATCTATATTCTTTAAATACAATTTATAGTGTTATTAACTATGTTTATAACAGATTTGTATATTACCAATATTTATATGTTTTATGTTAATTGTCATTCTCTACTTATCTATTGAGCTTTTATTAATGTTTTGACAGTTTTGATTAGAGCCAAGTTTCCTAAGATTTTTAAAATAATTAACAATTGCCTAATTAAGAATTTTGTTTACGTGTATTTGATTCCTCGTGTTATGTAACAGGCCACCTATTGGGTATTGATATAATATTTGTAATCTATATTCTTTAAATACAGTTTATAGTGTTATTATGTATGTTCATAACAGTTTTGCATATTGCCAATATTCGTAAGTTCTATGTTAATAGTCAAGTATCTATTTAAGAGTTTTGTTTGAATATATTTGTTTTATCATATTATATATAAAGCCACCTTAACGGTATTGATATAATATTTTTGATAATTCTGAGTTAACCACCCCTGCAGTTTCCAGAATTTTTCCCAGTCATTAGTATTATTTGGAAATACATATGGCACCATACCTGCTACCTACTTTAGCTCTTATTAATTATTAGTTGCTATTTTCTATTATTATTATTATTATTGGTCTGTATTCTCTTTACTCTTTTATTACTATAGCTTTGAACTCATTGTTATACACAGAACATAAATAGAACGTGTCTCAGAATTTCCATACTATATCAATGTTTCTCCTGCTGTTAACTTCTAAAGTAAATTAGCTTATTTTCTATTAATTCTAATTATTTTATATTTTTATTTCTTTCATTACTATTTATTAGTTTATTTTTTAATTTTAAATACTTATTCGTCTTTGTGTCGGGGTAAAATCTTCACAGAAACACGTACAAGTCTACGCCTAATAGGGTAGGCAGCTCCCTGAGGGAAATTCTACATCAACAGGCATGTTTTTAACTAAAACAACAAAATTATAAATAACTTATTTAGTAGTTGTATTGTCAAGTTGATATTGAACACCGATTGCTCATATTTTATACATCTGATGTTTATAATGATACCAATTTGTAAATTTGAATTCTAAATTTCTGACCTATAGATCCGTAGCATATTACAGTACTTAATGATGTAACATATTACAATACTTAAAACTTATGTGCTACAGTATAACTATTTTCCAATGTTCTTTCATGTTGTCACAAAATACTTATAAAAGTAATATGAGGTCTTGGATTTCAGCCCCATGGTCTCAGTTCAGTGAATAAGACTTCGAATATAAAGAGTGAAGTACCATTTGAAATGGAACCCTTCTTCGAAGTACATTAAAAAGGAGTTGAAGCTTCATTCATTAAACCTTCTTAGCAACTGGTTTTTCATCCGCAAATTAATTAATACACAATTTTTCTCCATTGTTTTGTGAAAATATCAAGATCTACAATATCGTTGAGTCATACACGAGAAACACTATACAATAAATTTATATTTTATAGATTTTTAATTCCTCTCTTTATATTTTTTAAATTTTAATTTTCCTACTTTTTTTCATAAATTTTATTTTTTTTACATGAAAACATTTTTTTTCTATAATTTTTACATTACAATTTTACAATACATTATTTTGATCCTTTACTTGTAAAGTTTACCAAAAACCATTATATATCCCTACATTGATTTGCATAACAAAATTAAGATAATTTTTACTAATCTAAAAAAAGTGGGGGGTTTAAAAGGAAATCACACATTTATTTTTGAATTTTACTTTTCCTACATTATTTTTATAAATTTTACTTTTTTTTACATAAAAACATTTTTTAATAATTTCCGTACCTTTACTTGTAAAGTTTACCAGAAATCATTATGTATCTCTACATCGATTTCCATGACAAAATTAAATTGATTTTTACTAATCTAATCAAAGTAGGGAGTTTGACAGGAAATCACACGATTATTTTTCTGTATACTAGGAGTAATTTTATTCTAGATGTTTTTAAATTCTACTTTTACTAAATTTTTATAAATTTTACTTTTTTTACATGGAACTTTTTTATAATTTTCTTATATTATTTTGATCTTTTAATTGTATTGTTTACCAGAAACCATTACATATCTCTACATGGATTTCCATAACAAAATTAAATTGATTTTTACTAATCTAAACAATGTGGTGAGTTTAAAAGGAAATCGCACATTTATTTTTCTTTATACTAGGAGTAATTTTTATCTACGAATTTTTTAATTTTACTTTTCCTACATTGTTTTACAAACTTTACTTTCCTTTACATGAAAACAATGTTTATTATAATTTTCGCATATTATTTTGATCCCTTACTTCTAAAGTTTACCAGAAACCATTACATATCTCTACATTGATTTCCATTTACAAAATTAAATTGAATTTTACTACTCTAAAGAAAGTGAGGTATTTAAAAGAAAAAATCACATTTATTTTTCTATATACTAGGAGTAATATTATTCTAGGAGTTTTAAATTTTGCTTTTCCTACATTTTTTTTATAAATTTTATTTTTTACATGAAAATATTTTTTTACAAATTTCGTATATTATTTGAATCATTTACTTGGAAAGTTTATAAGAAACCATTATATATCTCTACATTGATTTCCATAACAAACTTAAATTGATTTTTAATAATCTAAACAAAGTGAGGAGTTTAAATGGAAATCGCACATTTATTTTTCTGTATAGTAGGAGTAATTTTATTCTACGAGTTTTTAAATTTTACATTTCCTACATTTTTTATAAATTTTATTTTTTTTTATAATTTTTGTATATTATTTCCATTTTTTACTTGTAAAGTATACCAGAAACCATTATATATCTCTAAATTGATTTTCATAACAAAATTAAATTGAGTTTCAATTATCTAAACAATATGGGTAGTTTAAAAGGAAATCACACATTTATTTTTCTGTAAACTAGAAGTAATTTTATTCTAGGAGTTTTTAAATTTTAAGTTTTCCTACATTTTCTTTATAAATTTTGCTTTTTTTACATGAAATGTTTTATAATTTTCTTATATTATTTTGATCCTTTACATGTAAAGTTTACCAGAAGCCATTATATATATATATATATATATATATATATATATATATATATATATATATATATATATATATACACATTGATTTCCACATCAAAATTAAATTGATTTTTAAAAATCTAAAAAAATTGGAGAGTTTAAATGGAAATCACACACTTAATTTTTTGTATACTAGGAGTAATTTTAAACGAAGTGCATTTTAAAACGTTTGAAAAAGAAATGTTGAAAATTTAAACATATGTATTTAAAACTTATAATTATGTTTAAATTTCAAAATATAATTTGACTTATTTAGCAATTGTTTAATATTCACAAAAAAGTATCAAAGATTTAAGTTCACTCTTTACAAAAAAGCTTTATAACTTATAAAGAAGATATAAATCCAATTCTAAGACTAGAGAAAATATAATAAGAATGTTAACCTTTTATTTTCGGTTGACTTATTCTTCCATTTTTCGTTATTATTGAGTGTAACTGAGTAGAATAGTTTATCTTGTTTGCGGCATTTTGTTAATAAAATTCTCCAAGACTAGAAGCATGAAGAAATACAACTAATAAGTTCAAGTTGAGGCTGCTACAAATGTAAATCAAAGAATAAAATGGGTTATGATTAGTTTAATTGACTGTTCAATAATTAATTACTCAATTCATCATGCTTGGAATAAGTTAACCAAGATCTTACTAAAGGCTGATTCCCTCTTATTTATTTCCAAGGTAATAGAACTAATATTAACTTTATCTTGCTAATAACAATTAGCAATATTGAACAAGTGTTTCAACTTTAAGAAGTATATTTCTTTTCAGATAGTGTGTATGATCCAGATGTTTAATTGCTTTCATAAATTATTGAACAGATAATAAAATAAACTTTTTTTTAAATTAAACTTATTCAGATTTGAATTTATTTACTTTTAAAGTAAAAATATTTTCACACATAAAATAAATATAATTTAGTAAATATAAATAAGTAACATACACACACACACACACACACACACATATATATATATATATATATATATATATATATATATATATATATATATATATATATATATACATACAGTCCAATTCAACTTCCTATAAGCAGAATAATCCGCTAACTTGAACTTTCAATCAAGTCCAGAATAATTTCTATAATTTTCTTTAAAAAACCGTCTCAATAACTCGAAGTGAACATTTTCTAAGTCGAAGTTTTTGTGATAGATTTCCCCGGTAAAAAACACAATTCTGTTCCAAACTTCGATTGCCAGTCCACTCGTGACCTTCGAGAACATTTCTCGAAGGTCTTCGAGAAGGTTCTTGAAGGTCACGAGCAAGCACAGGAAGCTATTCACATCTTACAACAACACCTGGAGACCCTGATAGGTACAGACAACACCCTGTTTAACTGTGTTCAAAAATTAGGTGACTTTGTGAATGCCAACAACTTTAAAAATAACTGCTTTTTTAAAATAATATTTACATGGTATGTATACTATCTAATATGTAATGAGGTCAAATTTCTTGAGTTTTAATAAACCTTTTGAACCCATTTTTCTCTAGTTGTTTACATAGGCTATTGAAAAAATAAAAGTGCCGTCAACTATAGTATTATGGCACATGTCACACCATTTAAACCATGTAGACCCATTTTAAGTGCCATTTGAGAGGAACGATAACTCTAACTTTGGATAAGTCGAAAATTTTGATGGTCCCCTGGGACTTCGAGTTATAGACGTTCGACTCTCTCTCTCTCTCTCTCTCTCTCTCTCTCTCTCTCTCTCTATATATATATATATATATATATATATATATATATATATATATATATATATATATATATATATATATATATATAATGTATGTATATATATGAAATTTGTATAAGCGAGAGAAAATTATTTTGCGTAAATTATTTAAAGAATATATTTTTTCAAATATAATAATATATTTTAATTATTACATAACTAAATTTTTTAATGCTGATTCTTAAATTTAATTTAAAAATGTACACAAGACGTTGTTTGGTTGAATTTATCAAAAAAATTGAGATTTATTTAGCTTTGTTTTGAAATTCTCAGATGATGAAACTGTGAATAAGTAATTAGAATGGAGATACAACCTCATTAATAAAAGATAGTTCATAACTTTTTGAAGCATAAATCAATTATTCTAGTTTTTTATGCATCTAGAGAATTCTGACCCCACAAAGGATAATCAATAGTTTTGTATACACTAGGGGGACATCTCCCTATCATCTCTCTCAATTTAAAGGATATTTTTTATTTTATTTAATGTCTTTAACCGTCTGCCATCAGATTAAGTGTCTCTCGGACTGATGTATTTGTCGAAGCAGAACAAATCCCAAATGTTCTCGGGGTTAAATTTTAATAATCTGAGTTATAGAATGCCGTCGTATACACATTTATTAAGTGGGTTTTCAACATTTATTTTCAAAAAAAGGTTTGATTGTTTTAGTTTCGTTGTTTTGGTTAAGTTTAGAGAGCTACCATTTTGCTACAAAATTCAAAAAGAAGACTTTAAATGATAAGAAATAAGAATTGTTTGTAAATTAAAGGTAGAAATATTGAAAAGAAAAAAAAATGAAACGCAAATATATAGCGAGTTTTTGTTTTCTTCTTCCTGTAAATTGAAGATATAATATGTTTCATAAAAATCGAATTTTACTAAATATAATTATTTACAAATATAAACATTTTTAGATACTTTTAGAATCTTTGAACATGTTTGCATACATTTTTGATCTGAAATTATATTTTCTATTGTAGAACATTTGTTTCGATTAAAAATTTGCTTCTTAAATAACTTCTGATTACATATTACGTCGGGGTAAATATAAATTATATCCACGTTATAAATAACATTGATTTGAAATTTCTAATAAAAAAAAGTTATACATGCGATATAAAATACACATATATATTTTCTGATTTTAGCATATTTGTCTAGGATTTGTTCTCTTTTTTATGCCTTAAAAATTACCTCCGTTACCTTAATAAATTAAATGACAATATCTAATAATAATAATAGTTCATTAGAAAATGCACTATTATCCCACATGAATTAGATATACCAGTTTGGAACGCGTGTGAAAACAAAACATATTGTTTCAAAATTTTCCATATGTGAACAGGCACTATAGTTCCCTTTTTATTTCAAAAGCGATTACATAAATTTCACTAAAAATTGCTTAAAATAAACAAATCTACAAACACTCTTTATCATGGACTTCTTTATGTCATATATATGGATGTATATATATATATATATATACATATATATTGTTCCGTCCAACCTCCATGGTGCGACGGCAATTGCATAATGTTTTTTGTAAACTGTGTTTGTGTTGTAACCGTGAGGCGTAGCGCCATTAGTAAATAGATGTAATAGAAGAGTGTTCTGTGAGCGAGGGATAAAATCTGCCATATGTCCTGTTTTGTGTTGGTTTTATTCAAAGTAATTTTAGTCGACGTTGGGAGTGATAATAATCAAAGTCTATGTAAGTAAATGCATTATTCTTTTGAATCATAAATCTTATTGGGTTATCATTTTCCCAACGTTTGATCCAATTCATATACATTAAATTCTATGTCATTGAGTTTAAATATTTTGGTATCCCCCTCATTCGCATTATTCTAAATTTTATACAGTCCACTAAGTCTTAAAATCTCACATAGTTTTGGTCAGTCGATGCCGGAGAGACAGTAGATAATGTTTTACATCTGTTTTTCCATTTGTTTTAATCACTAGTTTTGATTTCGTTTCTGCGCCATTTTGCTAAAGTCGAGCGTTTCACGCCAATCGTGCCAACTAGTTAGCGGAAGGAAGACGTATATTGTAAGTTTTTTTATTATTATTGCAAGCATTCAGAATTATTCGCTTTAAAATTGTTTAAGCATTATTCTCTATTCATGAAATGTTGTATATGAGATATTGATACTTTGTGATTTCGAGATGCCTAAGGGTAAAAGAGATACTAAGATTGAAGCCAGGTTTTATTTCACAATCAAAGAAATTGAGAGATATGTTGAAAGGGTTGATGATTTAATCAAGGAGGGCAAATCATTTATTTTGAAAGAAACAAAAACAAAACTGTGTAACCTGTTAAAATCTTTGGAAGAATTAATATTTGAATTGATTGAGGAAAACGAACATTTTTATAGTGAATATACAAAGGCAAATGATAAAGTAATTAATGCTTGTGCGGATATAGAAGTATTTCTTAGTAGAACAAGTAATAATGTAAATTCTGCTTCTGGTTTCATTGATAAGTCAGTTTCGAATGAAAAACAAAATGTTCGGCTTCCAAAATTTGAAATTCCAAATTTTGGCGGTAACCTTGATGATTGGATTACGTTTAAGGAAATATTTTCTGCGACAATTGATTCAAATGAAAATGTGTCCTCACTTTCATAATTCCAGTATTTAGTTGCCTCAGTGAGATCGGAAGCAGCGAAATTGATTAAGGGTTTTCCTGTTTCTTCGGACTTCTACAGACAAGCTTGGGAAACTTTAGTGTCTAGGTATGATGATAATAAACTCTTGGCTTATAATCAATTGGGTAAAATTTTTAACATTAAACAACCCAAAGTTTATAATTGCAAATCTCTTTTGGAAATCTTGGACACGTGCAATGAAGCAATACGTAATCTGGATATATTAGGGTTTAAAGGAAATGAATTGGTAGACTTGATTCTAATCTATACAATTCAAAACAAGCTCGATAACAACTTGCGTACTCAGTGGGAATTAAAAACTGAGAAAGGAAAATTTCCAACATTTGGGGAATTTTCTGCCTTTTTGGAAAAGCATGCGAGAAGCCTTCAAAATGTGAAGGATTCATGTTTTAAAACAGAGACAGCGGGTAAAGGTGACATCAAATCTCAAAAAAGGACCACCTTTTGTAATGCCGCTTCAACTTCAAAACTACCTGTTTGTATCAATTGTAAAAACTCGCATGCATTGCACAAATGTCCAGATTTCTTAGGGATGTCATTGGATCAACGATGGGAATTTGTTAAAACTAATAAGCTTTGCATTAATTGTTTAAGAAGTAATCATTTGGCCTCTAAATGCCTAATAACCATTAGGTGTAAATCAGAAAATTGTCATAAAAATCATCACACTCTTCTTCATCGTCCAAAACTCATTCAAAATGTTGAAACTAACCTAAATCAAGTAAACGAAACGCAAAGTCCATGCCTTGCAAATAATATACAAACAGTGACAACGTTGTTAAGTACTGCATTGATCAAAATCAAATCTTCAAATCAGGACTTAATTACTTGTCGTGCACTAATAGACAGTGGGTCGCAAAGGTGCATGATTTCTTCTGCCTTAGCAACAAGACTTAATTTGAAAGTCAGAAGCACAAATCATATCATTCGAGGAATTACTAATTCTGTGGCAGAAACATCCTTGAAAGAGGCTAACATGACCATATATTCACACTCCTGTGACGAATCATTTGAAATGAATGCTCTAGTCGTTAAAAACATTACTATGAACCTACCCAATTTTCGGATGGAAATCACCAAGTGGCCTCATTTAGAGGGTCTTGTTCTTGCTGATCCGAACTTTCACATCTCATCTCCGGTTGAAGTTTTGATTGGAGCAGACCTATTCGTTCAGATCATTTCTGGTGAAAAAATAATTGGTCCAAAGGGAACGCCTTGTGCTATGAAATCTAAACTAGGTTGGTTATTATCTGGTCCCATCTACTCAACACCAGTAAGGGGAGAGATTGTGAATTGTCATTCTATAATCGATAGCAAACTCAGTGCTTCCCTGCAAAAGTTTTGGCAGGTAGAATCGGTTCCAGAATCATCAGTTATTGATCCAGTAAATGAAAATTTCCAAAAAAGTGTGAAACGAGATTCAACTGGAAGATACATTGTGAGATTACCATTCAAATCTACTCCCATTCTCGGCGATTCCAAAGTTCAAGCTTTGAGGCGCTTCCAATATTTAGAAGCAAAATTCAGAAAGAACACAGAATACAAAGCAAAATATTGTGAATTCATGAAAGAATACCTTTTACTAAACCACATGGAAATTGTCCCTAAAGACCAAGAAGAGGTGTCAAATCAAGCTTTCTTACCCCATCACGGTGTTTTAAGAGAGGAAAGTCTAACAACAAAGCTTCGTGTAGTGTTCGATGCATCCAGTAGGGATTCAAGTGGAAATTCTCTAAATGACTTCCTTGAAGTCGGACCTAAGCTGCTCCCAGATATATTTAAGATCCTAGTAAACTTCAGATCGTATCGAATAGCCTTTTCAGCAGATGTCGAAAAGATGTTCCGCCAGATCCTGATAGCTGCCTCCCACAGAGATTATCAAAGAATAGTCTGGAGATTTGAAGAACAACAACCGATCTCCACATATCGTTTGCGCACCGTCACTTATGGAACAGCTTGTGCTCCTTACTTGGCAATTAAAACACTTCATAAGCTCTCTGAAGACTGCCAAAAAGAATATCCATTAATTTCTAAGATAATTAAGGAAAATTTCTACATGGACGATCTCTTGTGTGGAGCTTCTTCGTCCGAGGAAGCATCAAGACTCATTCTCGAAATAAATCATATTATGAAAAGTGGCGGATTTACATTGAGAAAATGGGCTTCAAACTGTCCTAAAGCAATTGAAAATGTAGAGGAAGAAAGAAGACTTAACAATTCAAATGGCAACGATAAAAGTGAACAAGTTGTTAAGTTACTGGGTCTGACATGGAATTCTTCTGAAGACACGATACAGCTACACATAGCAAAACCATCTAAAGTCGAAACAAAGCGAGACCTACTCTCTTTCATTGCTAGAACATTTGATCCATTAGGTCTGTTGTCACCATCTACAATCATACTCAAAATCTTATTGCAAGAGCTTTGGAAAGATAAGCTGTCTTGGGAAGATAAAATACCCCCAAAAATTTTACATGTATGGGAAAGTTTTCTAAATCAGATTGATTGTCTGAGAGCTATTAGAATTCCTAGATTTATAAATATGGATGAAAAAGAGGAGATTCAGTTTCAGTTACATGGATTTGCTGATGCTTCGACAAAGGCGTATGCGGCAGTCATCTATTTGGTTAAACTATGTCCGTTTGAAAATACATCTCATATCTTGGCGGCAAAAACAAAGGTGGCTCCATTATCTCTGGTTACTTTGCCTAGACTTGAACTCTCTGCGGCATTATTACTGTCACAGCTTACCTTATCTGTGATGGATTCTTTACCAATTAGCCCTCAAGATGTCCATCTGTGGTCAGATTCTCGGATTGCCCTATGTTGGATTCACTCACCACCACTGAAGGGTAACCAATTCGTCTCCAACCGGGTACACAAAATCAGGTCTCTAGTTCCAAATGCTCAGTGGCATCACGTAATAGGAATTTGGAATCCTGCGGATTGCGCTTCTAGAGGAGTCCTTCCTAAGAAATTGCTTCATCATGAACTTTGGTGGCATGGTCCGTCCAAGTTGTGGGATGGTTCTCCCTATCCTACCTTTAGTCCAGATTCATTCTCTGATGATGCCGAAGAAGTGGTGGTCTATACCGGGGTAGAGAGAGAGATCCCTGAATTTCTTCTCGGGTTTTCGTCTTACACCAAATTGATAAATGTTATCGCCTATTGTTTAAGATTCATGCATAATTCTAGAAACAAACATGAACGTATTACTGAACGCTTAACTGCCAACGAAATCAAGTCATCTCTCCTGCTTATAGTTAGAGTGTTGCAGACGAAAGAATTTTCAAAAGAGATTAAATTACTCCAAAAGAAATCACCATTACCTTCATCAAGCAAACTATTGACTCTTAACGTTTTTCTCGACAAATCAAACATTCTTAGAGTTGGTGGAAGACTATTGAGACAGCGAAATCTGACTAATGATCAGAAATATCCAATATTACTACCGAAGGAAAGCAGAATTACTGATTTGATCATTAAGTATTATCATGAGGAACATTTCCATGCCGGTCCACAGCTAACGTTATCTCTTATACGTCAAAAATTTTGGTTCACGAATGGCCGATCCAAGGTGAGACAAGTAATTCACCAATGTATTCTTTGCAAAAAATTGCGAGCAGAATCCTGCCAACAGATTATGGCTGACTTACCATCGGAAAGAATCAACCCATCCCGCTGCTTTCAAAAAATCGGAATTGACTTCTGTGGACCAATCACGACTAAGCCAAATCTCACCAGGAGTAAAACAAAAATCAAGTCATACATATGTGTCATCATCTGCATGTGTACTAAAGCGGTGCACTTAGAGGCAGTATCCGATCTTTCAACTCAAGCACTACTCGCTTGCTTGAAGCGTTTCATCAGCCGTCGAGGCGTACCCTCCGACGTTTATTCCGATAACGGAAAAAAACTTTGTAGGACTTTCCAATGAGTTGAAAACTTTGTTCTGCAAGCTGAAATCTGCAGAAATACAACATTTTTCATCCTTTCGTGAGATAAATTGGCATTTTATCCCACCATATTCTCCGAATTTCGGAGGCATCTGGGAATCAGCCGTTAAAAGTGCCAAAAACTTACTAGTGAAAGCCAGCAAATCTGCAGTTCTCACTTTCGAAGAGCTGTCAACTTTTCTTTGTCAGATTGAGTCATGTTTAAACTCTCGTCCATTAGTGCCTATGTCCTCTGATCCTTCTGAGATAAATGCTCTTACGCCAGGGCATTTTATAATCGGCACCCCTTTGTTGGACATTCCAGAAACTTCAAATTGCACCATCAATTTAAGTGATAGATGGAAACTTTTGCAAAAGATGCGACTTGAATTCTGGGACCGATGGTCTCGGGATTATCTAAACCAACTCCAACAAAGACCAAAGGCTTGGAGTCAGCAACATCGGAATCTACAGATTGGAGATTTGGTGGCAATCCATGAGCCACAACTTCCTCCTCTAAGGTGGCTTCTTGGACGTGTGATTCAGTGTTTTCCAGGTGCAGATGGCCGTGTAAGAGTTGTTTCCCTCAAAACTGTTTCTGGTAATGTCAAGAGACCAGTTTCTAAAGTCACTGTGCTACTGCCCGCCCCGGAGGATGTTCCGTCCAACCTCCATGGTGCGACGGCAATTGCATAATGTTTTTTGTAAACTGTGTTTGTGTTGTAACCGTGAGGCGTAGCGCCATTAGTAAATAGATGTAATAGAAGAGTGTTCTGTGAGCGAGGGATAAAATCTGCCATATGTCCTGTTTTGTGTTGGTTTTATTCAAAGTAATTTTAGTCGACGTTGGGAGTGATAATAATCAAAGTCTATGTAAGTAAATGCATTATTCTTTTGAATCATAAATCTTATTGGGTTATCATTTTCCCAACGTTTGATCCAATTCATATACATTAAATTCTATGTCATTGAGTTTAAATATTTTGGTATCCCCCTCATTCGCATTATTCTAAATTTTATACAGTCCACTAAGTCTTAAAATCTCACATAGTTTTGGTCCGTCGAGCCGGAGAGACAGTAGATAATGTTTTACATCTGTTTTTCCATTTGTTTTAATCACTAGTTTTGATTTCGTTTCTGCGCCATTTTGCTAAAGTCGAGCGTTTCACGCCAATCGCGCCAATCGTGCCAACTAGTTAGCGGAAGGAAGACGTATATTGTAAGTTTTTTTTATTATTATTGCAAGCATTCAGAATTATTCGCTTTAAAATTGTTTAAGCATTATTCTCTATTCATGAAATGTTGTATATGAGATATTGATACTTTGTGATTTCGAGATGCCTAAGGGTAAAAGAGATACTAAGATTGAAGCCAGGTTTTATTTCACAATCAAAGAAATTGAGAGATATGTTGAAAGGGTTGATGATTTAATCAAGGAGGGCAAATCATTTATTTTGAAAGAAACAAAAACAAAACTGTGTAACCTGTTAAAATCTTTGGAAGAATTAATATTTGAATTGATTGAGGAAAACGAACATTTTTATAGTGAATATACAAAGGCAAATGATAAAGTAATTAATGCTTGTGCGGATATAGAAGTATTTCTTAGTAGAACAAGTAATAATGTAAATTCTGCTTCTGGTTTCATTGATAAGTCAGTTTCGAATGAAAAACAAAATGTTCGGCTTCCAAAATTTGAAATTCCAAATTTTGGCGGTAACCTTGATGATTGGATTACGTTTAAGGAAATATTTTCTGCGACAATTGATTCAAATGAAAATGTGTCCTCACTTTCATAATTCCAGTATTTAGTTGCCTCAGTGAGTAACCGTGGCTGGCACCAGAAATACAAATTTCTGGTGTGGCCACCCCCGCCTTCCGAAACAGTGGCGCTTCAAATAGTGAAGCGTTTGCAGGCTCCAGCAGAGCTTTCCCTCCGATGGCGAGCACTTGCGACGCTCCAGGTAGTTCACTGTGATCAACACCACGAACTTCCCGCCTCAATGCCCACTATTCATACACACATTCTGTAAAGTGTACAGGCGTTATTTTTTATGTTTTTTACTGTTTAAATAACCTTCTGAAGTTTGAAGAATGCAGCGTGGATTTATTCTTTCATATATATATATATATATATATATATATATATATATATATATATATATATATATATATATATAATATATATATATATATATATATATATATATATATATATATATATATAAATATATATATATATATATATATATATATATATATATATTTTTTTTTATATTTATATGTATATATATATATATATATATATATATATTTGGATTAAATGTGACAATGAAAATTTTAATTTATTTACTTGTATAATAATTGGTTTTTCAACATATTTACCTTTATCGAAAGTGACACGATACGTAATTAATAAAAAGAATGCATTGTTTCGAAAAAGAAACGTTTCTTTCTCTGTGTTTTGGGCACTAGAACAGAAGTAATTACCGCATAAATAGTTTTATAAAAATGAAAAATTTCACCTGATTTCATAACCGAGTGAAGCGTTCTACAGTGAAAGGTATCTCATTAACATAAACTGATTAAAATTTCTTTCCTTTCTTTAAAGTTTTAATGAGAGAAAAAAAATGTTCTTACCTTCGTTTATTGCATAGGTTAATATCTCAACAGGGAATTGAATGTGGGAGTGAAGGTACCTTTAGTAATACAAATACGCTGTGTTACAGAAATGTACTATTTTTGTGGTTATTAAAGTTTTTATGTCTCTTTATTTTTAACGATAGAGGAGAGTATAGAATATTGGAATAGAAAAAATTAAATGCTCTACTCATTTGTTCAAAGTAAGTAATTTGAATATTCTTCTCTCTCTCTCTATCTTCTTTTTCTCTCTCACTCCCATCCCTTTATATCTTTTCTCAATATCTTCCACTTACTATATCTCGTCATCACTCTCCTCTTCCCATTCATAATTTCTTCATCCTTACCTCTTATTTCTTTCTATATCTTTCTTTTCTCTCCCTCTTCTTTTTTCCCCATCCTTCTTTTCTCTCCATTCTCCCTTCTCTTCTTTTCATCCTCCCCTTTCTATTTCCTTTTAATTTCTCTTCTTTGCTCATCCTCTCCCTCTATCTCTTTACTGACTTTATCACATACCCTCTCTTAATATATATACATGCATGCATACACATGTATATACATTTATATATAATATATATATATATTTATATATATATATATATATATATATATATATGTATGTATGTATGTATTATATGTAAATATATATTTTGTATATATGTATATATATGTATATATATATATGTATATATATATATATATATATATATATGTATTATATATATATATATAATATATATATATATATATATATATATATGTATATATATATATATATATATATATATATATATGTATTTATGTATATATATATGTATATATATATATTGTATATATATATATGTATGTATATATATATATATGTATATATATATATATATATATATATATATATATATATATATATATTTATATATATATATATATATATATATTATATATATTTATATATATCTATATATATATATATATATTTATATATATATATATGTATGTATATATGTATATATAATATATGATGTATATATAATATATATATATATATATGTATATGTATGTATATATGTGTATATATATTATATATATATCTATATATATATATATATATATATATATATAATATAAATATTATTCTATTACTGAACACAGTTACAAAAAATTATGTTTAAGGAATAATTCGATAGTTAAAATTTCTAAAAGAGTAAAGTAATAAGACAAAAATAATAAGAAATATACTATAATAAAATAATTTCAAATAAACTACAATAAAAATAAACTATATAACTATATAAATAAATTATAATAAAATAAACGTATAATAGAATTAACTAACTTAAAATGAAACTACTTAATACTCATGGTTATACTATATATGCATACATAGTTTGTTTGATCTAATTATTTCCTCCTTGTATAATTAATATAAATTCTTGTAATTACAATAAATTTCGGATTTCAAATTTAAAAAAAATAATTTAATTAGTTTTGAGAAGTTTTAACGTTACAGAAGTTTCAATGCATGCACAAAGAAACATTAATTTTGAGACTTTATCCATTTTGATTTTGTATCCATTTTGACCATTATTGTATTAGTTTAAAATAGTGTTCTGTTCTAATAGGTAAAATAGGCTATTAGGCTTTCTAATAGGTAAGATATATATGTCAACATCTCGTAAATGTTTATGGGGTCTTGAACAGAAGCGTGTGCTATTTTATAGGTAATTTACAGTTATTTTTAGCCGAACGATTGCCGATTAGTTAGAGTGCTGAACTTAGGTACCGGAGTTCGAGGGTTCGAATCCCACAGTGGCAAGGGTGTTCTTAGCCGTTCGGAATCGGCTTTAAGCTGTTTTAAGAAACCCTCTGAAAGATCCAAGTAACTCTGGGCAGAGAGCTTAATCAAAAACCCGGTACTGATAAGTAATGCCAGGAGCCTGGTTCACTGGCTCACCGCTAACCAAGGCACCAGGGTCAAAGTACCCCTTCACAAATGGCCATCACAACTGCTTTGTGCAGATATTGCTTCCCTCGCAAACACCTGCTCTCATGTCAGAAAGTATCATGTAGTACACCGGACTTTTACCTGGGCAGGACTCCTGCGGAGTATCCCCCGCACTTTCGTAAACTGCATTAATTGTACCTTTTAGTCTAGATTTTCTACATTTATATGTTTATATATATATTCTTTTGTTATTTTAAATATTATGGGCTTGCTTGCTTGACTTAATGCTGACTTGGACCCTGCGTAACGCATTGTTGCCGGACGGCCAGACCGAACCAGCAATTCAACACCCTACACCCGACTTCGGGTGGGTGGCTGGTTACAGGTAGTACACGGCTTTAAGCTGTAGGTCCCGGTCTCATTTGCCCTCGTGTTGCAAAAAGTAGACCTTAGCACTCCAAACCAAACCAAACAGTTTATTTTACAGCTCTGTGACAGAAAATTCAATGAGACATTACCCTATACATGTAACTAATAGAAGATATATAGAAAATTTATAAGATATTTCTTATTTTTCCTTCACATTCGTGTTTTTCTCAAACTCTTATTTATGAGAATATAGTATTTTTAAGTCGTATACTTAATTTTGAATAACCCTGTATATCATTACAGCTTCCCCTGTACAAAAAGCGAAAGGAAGCGAAATTCATAAAAATATTGCTTTGAAAAAGAAGCGTTTCATTATATACGTTCTAGAACATACAGCTCTAGAACAGAAGTAATTACCACATCAAAGAACGCGAGAAAAGTGAATATTTTCACCTGATTACAAAAGCGAGTGACGCTTCCTACATTTCGCCGAGTATCTCATTAGCATAAACTCATTAAAATTCTTATTTCTTTACTTCAGAGTTTTAATGACAAAAAGAAGTATACTTCTCCGTGTCTATTAAATTGGTAAATATCTGAGTGAAGAAGTGAAGAGGGAAATGAATGGTACCTTAACCAATAAAAATCAATAGTGTTTCAAATATGTACTTTTTATGCATAATTTATTTTTTTGTCCCTTTTGTGTTTTGTAATAAAAAGAGATACCAAAATTGTAAAGGGAGATTCTACTTTATTTTGATTATAAAAATATAAATATGTGTTCATTTAAAATAAGCAATAAAATTGTTGCTTGCTACATTAATATTTATAACTCTCTAATAATATTTTAAACATGTATCTTTTAATACTTTTATGCAATTAAGAGTTTATTAGATAGTGCAGTATGACATAAAGAACTAATAAAATGATAATTTCTTAAGGAAAAAAATATTTTGTTGCATAGTAAATGAATCTAAACATTAAACACTTGAGTGTAAAACCGAGTGAAAGTAATGTATAAGCAATGTAATGTCTCCCCAAAATTAAAAATGCATAATTTATTTTTTGCCCCTTTTGTGTTTTGTAATAAAAAACTATATCAAAATTGTAAAGGAGAACTCTCCTTTATTTTTATTATAAAAATATAAATATGTGGAGATTTAAAATAAGCAATAAACTTGTTGCTTACTATATTAATATTTATAACTCTCTATAAAATTCTATCATTTTATTATTTTATGCAATTGAGAGTTTATTAGATAGTGTAGTATGACATAAAGAACTAATAAAATGATAATTTCTTAAGTATAAAATATTTTGTTGCATAGTAAATGAATCTAAATATTAAACACCTGAGTACATTAATGTATAAGCAATGCAATGTCTCCCCAAAATTAAAAATGCATAATTTATTTTGTGCCTCTTTTGTGTTTTGTAATGAAAAAACTATATCAAAATTGTAAAGGAGAACTCTCCTTTATTTTTATTATAAAAATATAAATATGTGGAGATTTAAAATAAGCAATAAAATTGTTGTTTGCTATATTAATATTTATAACTCTCTAATAATTTATAAAAAACTATTATTTTATTATTTTATGCAATTGAGAGTTTATTAGATAGTTTATTATAAGATAAAGAACTACTAAAATGGTAATTTCTTAAGCAAAAAAATATTTTGGTGCATAGTTAATCTAAGTATTAAACATCTGAGTACATTAATGTATAAGCAGTGTACTGTCTCCCCAAAATTAAAAATGCATATTCTATTTTTGTGCTTTTTGTGTTTTGTAATAAAAAGCTAGACCAAAATTGTAAAGGAGAACTCTCATTTATTTTTTTTACAAGAAATATAAAAATATGCTCATTTAAAAGAAGCAATAAAATTGTTCCGTGCTTCATTGATATTCATAACTCTCTAATAATTTTATAAAATGTCTCATTTAATATTGTGATGCAATTGAGAGTTTATTAGATAGTGTAGTATGACATAAAGAACTAATAAAATGATAATTTCTTAAGCAAAAAATATTCTGGTGTGTAGTTAATCTATATATTAATTAACTGAGTACATTAATGTAAACGCAATGTATTGCCTCACCAAAATCAGTAATGAAAATTCGTAAAATACTTAAAAGCCTTACCAAAATTGTAAGGGAGATCTCTCCTTTATTATAAAAATATAAATATGTGTTCATTTAAAATAAGCAATATAATTGTTGATTGCTACATTATTATTTTTAACTCTCTAATATATTTTTAAAATGTATCGTTTAAAACTTTTATGAAATTGAGAGTTTAATGGATAGTTTTTTATAAGATAAAAATTCTTCTAAAATGATAATTTCTTAAGCAAAAAGATAGTTTGGCGTATAGTTAATTAATCTCAATATTAAACACCTGAGTATATTAATGTATATACAATGTATTGTCTCTCCAAAATGAAAAATGCATAATTTATTTTTTGCCTCTTTTGTGATTTGTAATAAAAGCTTTCCTTTATTTTTAATATAAATAATATAAATATTTGTTCATTTAAAATAAGCAAAAATATTGTTGCTTGCTACATTAATATTTATAACTCTCTATTATTTTTTTTTAAAAATGTATCATTTAATACTTTTATGCAATTGATAGTTTATGAGATAGTTTATTATAAGATAAAAAACTACTAAAATGATAATTTCTTAAGCAAAAAAATATATTTTGGTGTATAGTTAATCAATCTAAATATTAAAAACCTGAGTACATTAATGTATAAGTAATGCAATGTCTTCCCAAAATTAAAAATGCATAATTTATTTTTTTGCCCCTTTTGTGTCTTGTAATAAAAAACTATACTGAAATTGTAATGGAGAACTCGTCTTTATTTTTATTATAAATATATATATATATATGTGCAGATTGAAAATAAGCAATAAAATTGTTGCTTGCTACATTAATATTTATAACTCTCTAATAATTTATAAAAATGTATCATTTTATTATTTTATGCAATTGAGAGTTTATTAGAAGATAAAGTACAACTAAAATGATATTTACCTAACAAAAAAATATTTTCGTGTATAGTTAATCAATCTAAATATTAAACACCTGAGTACATTAATGTATAAGCAATCTATTGACTCCCCAGAATTAAAAATGCATAATTTATTTTTTGCCCCTTTTGCGTTTTGTAATAAAAAGCGATACAAAAATTGTAAAGGGGCACTCTCTTTTTATTTTGATAACAAAAATATAAATATGTGTTCATTTAAAATAAGCAATAAAAGTGTTGCTTGCTAAATTAATATTTATAACTGTCTAATAATTTTTAAAAATGTATCATTTAATACTTTTATGCAATTGAATGTTTATAAGATAGTTTGTTATAAGATAAAGAACTATTAAAGGATGATATCTTAAGCATAAAATATTTTGGTGTATAGTTAATCAATTTAAATATTTAACGCCTGAGTACATTAATGTATAAGCAATCTATTGTTTTCTCAGAAATAAATATGCATAATTTTTGTGTTATAAATATGTCACTATTGTGTTTTGTAATAAAAAGTTATACCAAAATTGTAAGGGACAACTCTTCTTTTTTTATTATAAAAATATAAATATGTAATCATTTAAAATAAGCAATAAAATTATTGCTTGCAACATTAGCATTTATAACTCTCTAATAATTTTTAAAAATATATTATTTAATACTTTTATGCAAATGAGAGTTTATTAGATAGTTTGTTATATGATAAAGAACTACTAAATGAAATTTAAGACAAAATAATTTGGTGTACAGTTAATCAATCTTAATATTAAACACTAGAATACATTAGTGTATAAGCAATGTATTGTCTCCCTAGAATTAAAAATGCATAATTTATTTTTTGCCCCTTTTGTGTTTTGTATTAAAAAGCTATACCAAAATTGTAAAGGAGAACTCTCCTTTTTTTATTATAAAAATATAAATATGTGTTCATTTAAAATGAGCAATAAAATTGTTTCTTGCTTCATTAATATTTTTAACTCTCTAATAATTTTAAAAAATGTATCATTTTATTATTTTATGCAATTGAGAGTCTATTAGATAGTTTATTATAAGATAAAAAACTACTACAATGATAATTTCTTAAGCAAAAAAATATTTTGGTGAATAGGTAATCAATCTAAATATTAAATACTTGACTACATTAATATATAAGCAATGTATTGTCTCCCCAAAATTAAAAATGCATAAATTATTTTTTCCCTTTTGTGTTTTGTAATAAAAATCTATAACAAAATTGTAAAGGAGAACACTCCTTTATTTTTATTATAAAAATATAAATAAGTGTAGATTTAAAATAAGCAATAAAATTTTTGCTTGCTACATTAATATTTGTAACTCTATAATGATTTTTAAAAATGTATCACTTAATACTTTTATGCAATTGTGAGTTTATTAGATAGTTTTTATAAGATAAAGAACTACTAAAATGATAATTTCTTAAGCAAAAAAATAATTTGGTGTATAGATATTTAACCTTAATATTACACACCTGAGTACATTATTGTAGAAGCAATATATTTTAACTCAAGAAATAAAAATGCATAATTTCTTTTTTGCCCTCTTTGTGTTTTGTAATAAAAAGCGATACTAAAATTGTAAGGAGCACTTTTCTTTAATTTAATTATAAAAATATAAATATGTGTTTATTTAAAATAAGAAATAAAAATGTTGCTATAAATCAGTATTATAAATTTTAATTCTGCAATAAATAAATTACAGTTTTCAAACAATTGGTTTTATTCTTGCAGTTCTTCAGCAAAACGGAAGAAAAAAGTCTCATTTTTATCTCATGTTATGTATAATGATGCACAAATAGAAATCTAAAATGAAAAGAAAATTTTGCATAAAAGAAGGTTTATTATATTTACTACTAATTATTTAGTGGCAATGTACCATTAAATGCATATTCAGGAGTATAACAGTTTAATTGCACAAATAAGAAGTTACATCTTTTTCTATCTTAAAACTATAAATAAGTTAAAGAAGAATTTTATTGAAGTTAGACTAATGTGGTCTGAATTTATTGTCGAATGCTTTAGTATAAATAAACTATAAATCAGTACTAAAAATTTTGATTCTGCAATAAATAAATTACATTTTTCAAATAATGAGTTTTATTCTTATAGTTTTTCAATGAAAATGAAAGAAAATGTCTCATTTTTATCTCATGTCCTGTATAATGATGCATAAATAGAAATCTGAAAAGAAAAGAAAATTTTGAGTAAAAGAAGGTTTATTATATTTACTACTTATTGTTTAGCTGCAATCCATTCAATTCATATTCGGATGTGTAACAGTTTAATAGCCAAAAAGAAGAAGTACCATATTTTTCCCTATAACTATAAATAAATTAAAAGAGAATTTTATTGAAGTTATGCTAATGTGGTCTGAATTTATTGTCGAATGCTTTATTATAAAAAAACTATAAATCAGTACTAAAAATTTTGATTCTGCAATAAATAAATTACATTTTTCAAATAATGAGTTTTATTTTTATAGTTTTTCAGTGAAAATGAAAGAAAAAGTCTCATTTTAATCTCATGTCCTGTATAATGATGGACAAATAGTAATCTGAAAAGAAAAGAAAATTTTGCATAAAAGAAGGTTTATTATATTTACTACTAATTATTTAGTGGCAATGTACCATTAAATGCATATTCAGGAGTATAACAGTTTAATTGCACAAAGAAGAAGTAACATATTTTTCTATCTTAAAACTATAAATAAGTTAAAGAAGAATTTTATTGAAGTTATGCTAATGTGGTCTGAATTTGTTGTCGAATGCTTTAGTATAAATAAACTATAAATCAGTACTAAAAATTTTAATTCTGCAATAAATAAATTACATTTTTCAAATAATGAGTTTTATTCTTATAGTTTTTCAATGAAAATGGAAGAAAAAGTCTCATTTTTATCTCATGTCCTGTATAATGTTGCACAAATAGTAATCTGAAAAGAAAAGAAAATTTTGCATAAAAGAAGGTTTATTATTTTTACTACTAATTATTTAGTGGCAATGTAGCATTAAATTCATATTCAGAAGTGTAACAGTTTAATTGACACAAAGAAGTAGTAACATATTTTTCTATATTAAAACTATAAATAAGTTAAAGCAGAATTTTATTGAAGTTATGCTAATGTGGTCTGGATTTATTGTCGGTTCACTATAAATAATCTATAAATCACTATTACATCTTTAAATCAGATATAAGTATTTACTTATCTTTGAGTCTTTGATGCGACCACCCTTAAGTCACACAGCGTTATACATTTTAAAATGTGCTTTACTATTTACGAAATTTATTTACTTTTGACCAAATTAGGCAAGACAAATTCTTATAAAAATATACGTTTTTTATTCTATAGGTTATATTTAGAGCTGATTATGACATTAGGATTAATCCTATAGCGTATGTTCAAATTTCATGGCCCAAATTCCTAAACTTAAATTAAAAGAGGTTATTGTGAACATTTTTATCATACCAACTTATTAACCGTTATTCTCTATTTACCATTTTATTACATTTTATTTACCTTTATTGTCTATCTAAGGTAAAAACTATCAATAATTACACATTATATATTCTGCACTCCTTCTTTATCACTAAACACAAAGACTACTAATTGATGAACAAAAAGTAAGAATATATAACGTCACTGATTATGATTGGTTACGATATCATACATTTTCAACTTCAGTTCGGTTTTCAGATATTTACCAATTTACTAACCACTGAAAAGGATACTCCTTTTTGTCATTATTATTGTAAAAAATAGAATTTTAATAAGATTATACTAATTATATCCTCTGTCTAACGCTAAAAGCACATGTTCATTTGTATTGGGAAAATATTCGCTTTTCTTTAGTCTTTGATGTGATAATTACTTCTGTTTTAGCACACAAATGAACACAAAAGAGAACTTCTTCCAATGCGATTTCTTTATTTTTATAATTTTCTTTCACTTTAGTAATGATTTTGAGCAAACTGCAACAAGACAACACGAAATGCAAATAAGATAATTATTTCAGTGGATAATTTTTGCTGCTGATCGCTTCCTCTGAAATGTTTCTTAGTTGCATAAACATGATTTTATATCTGCATTAACTTATAATAACTAAATTTGTCAACACATTTGACTATTTAAAAATGAATGTACTAATAGTACATTCATTTTAATTAGGGTTTCTCAAATTCGTTTTCAGTGACTTTACTGTAGTAATGGTTCTCAGAATAAACTATAATTTTTTAAAGGAATTTTCTCACTTAAATACTCCCACGATCGAAATGACTAATTTTCTTATGTAAAAGATAATAAGACGCAGAAAACAGTAAGGGCTATCTTGTAACTGTACTAAGTAAAAAGTGAAATATTCAATATCAGTTAGAAAAGGGACATCTGTTGTTACTTCAAAGCATTATGTGCTAGTATGATACTAAATAAAGCAGAAAATCGACGATTCTGCTTTATTTGCTTCTGTTCTCGAATATATCTCTTTTACATGCACACATTTGTCCACCCACCCACACTTACAATGGTACACACACACACACACACATATACATATGCAGAATGTACCAAAACGACCGCATAAACTCTGAACAGCTAGATTTCTCGTTGTAAGTACATAAAAATTGTCCAAAGAAGCGTTCCTGTACGATCCATAGTTTACGAAAAAATGTGAAAAACAAAGTATGACGTCTCTGCCGGTGAAAGTAAAAAACACAATGTTGAAGTTATGATAAAGACAGATGAAAACGATGAATATCTACATATGAAAATGATGATCGTTACAGGAATCAGCTTACTAATCAGTTGGAGAGAAAAAAGGGGGAGGACACTCTAGTCTCTCGCCTCGGCGCTCTGAGCCGATGAGTTCGCAGGAGACTCGATCGTTCAAGAAATCCCCTGGGTCACGAACTCTGGTCCTTCTCACCTAATCAGACATCAGGTTGATGACGTGGTGATTAAACCGCTTGTAGAACTCTAGCCGGAGAGGTGCAAGCGAGGTTGCAAGGGATGTTTGCAGTAATCGAGAGCAATCTCGCATATTATTAATCAATATGTCTGGACAAACCTTTGGAGAACCAGGTAAGAAAGTATTGCTTCTTCCCTTACAATGTAGAGGATTTCAGTTGTGTGAGACTCTTTCTTCGGAATGCCTTTGAAACTAAAACTGAAAACACTTTGCCAGCATCCTAATGAATTTCTCCTACAGAATAATTGAGATAGTCCTCGGTGTTAACAATCCTCTATTCAGCATTCTAATCTAACAACGTCCTTTGACTGAGCTCAGTTCAAATGCTCACAAAAGGCACGTTTGCTATTTCCAACTTATGCTGGTTTTTCTCACGGTCGTAGATAAGTCTGTATCTGGAAATTTAATGTAACGAGAAATCGTTACAATATATATGTGTGTGAGGGAGAGTAGAAATTTATTTCTTAATAATACACAAAAGGTAATAATACACAAAATGCAATATATGTAATAATAAGTAAAATGATAGTATTAAAAATAGAATTTTTACACGTATAGTATTTGTAAAATTATTTTGTTTCAAATGAAGCAATTTCTTTCGAAGCAATATTTTTTTTTCATTTAGGGTATTACTTCAAAACTAAACTTTTATCTCATTTTAAAAAAATTGTAAATACTTAATTCTTGACTGAAATTTATTTTTATTCAGTAGCATAAAATATTTCGAATTATAAGCACATTAAAAATATTAATTCCCCCAGTAACACTTTTACTGCCTCTTGTATATGATTACATAACCCATGATAAGTTTCTATAAAAAAGCATAAAAGTTTTTATTTATATATTTTTTAACATCGCGTATTATCAAAAACAGAGAGAAAATTGAAAAGATTTAATCTATGAATTCAAATAATATATTTAAATCACTATTGATTATTTAGATATTAGATACCATTCAATCCTATTTAAGATATTTAACAATTCAATAAACACGAAGAAAGACATTTCTTTTTGTAACTAAATCTTTGAAGAGAAGAAATAAGAATTTTAATGAGTTTATGCTAATACGATACTAAATCTTATGTAAAGAACTTCAATTCGCCTTTCAAATCAGGTAAAAATATTCACTTTTCTAGGGCCTTTTATGTGGTAATTACTTCTGTTCTAGCGCCCCAACGCAAACAAAGAAACTCTTTTCCTTATTTTTATGAATTTCGTTTGCTGTCACTTTCGATGTAGGTTAAATCTGTTCTAAGACAGAAGAGGAAATTAGTGAATGAATTTTCTCAATTTTTCAGTTATTAAGGAGCACATATCAGCTTTGATCCTTCACAAATTTTATTTTCAAATTTACTCATTTATATAAATTTCTAGAAATTTTTTCAATCAAATAAAAATTATGAAAATGTTTGAATTAGATCCTTTAAAATTTAATATCATGGTTTTTAAGGCAGGATTGTATCGGTTTTAAACATGGGTTTTAAACCAGTTGTTTTAATTGGTTTTAACCGTCCCGGTCAACATCAATTTGAAATTATATTTAATATATTTAATACTAATCGAACATAGTTTACTAGCATATGATAAAGGCATGTTACATTTGTTAAAAATATCATAATATAAATAACACCAGCAAAAAACAAATATAACATAACACTAAGATAAAAAAATGTTTTATTTATTTTTTATATAAGATGTTTTATATGTAATTTGTTTTGATATCACAAAATGATTGCAAGTAACAAGTTTTGTAGTTACATTTTTACAATTGCATGAGTATGGTTCATTTTCAAAATTAAAATATTCTTATTTTACACTATAAGCATGTTAAATCTCATTAACTTGTTAATGTAATATCAGTTGTTAGTGTAATGTCAATATCAATTTGAACAGTTTTGACCACTGAAATTCAATTTTCAATATATTTAATACTAATCAAACATAGTTTACTAGCATATGATAAAGGCATGTTACATTTGTTAAAAATATTCTAATATTAATAACACCTACAAAAAGAAAATATAACATAAAACCAAGATACAAACAAAAATGTTTTACTTATATTTTTATACAAGCTGTTTTATATGAAATTTGTGTTGAATTCACCAAATGATTTCAAGTAACAAGTTTTGTAGTTACATTTTTACAATTGCATGTGCATGGTTCATTTTCAAAATTCAAATATTCTTATTTTATTGTATAAGCATGTTAAATCTCATGAAATTGTTAGTGTAATATCAATTGTTAATGTAATGTCAATATCAATTTGACCAGTTTTGACAACTGAAATTCAATTTTCAATATATTTAATACTAATCAAACATAGCTTACTAGCATATGATAAAAGCATGTTACATTTGTTAAAAATATCATAATATAAATAACACCAGCAAAAACAAATATAACGTAACATCAAGATACAAAAAAAAAGTTTTACTTATTTTTTTATACAAGATGTTTTAAATGTCATTTGTGTTGAATTCACAAAATGATTACAAGTAACAAGTTTTGTAGTTACATTTTTTACAATTGCATGTGCATGGTTCATTTTAAAAATTCAAATATTTTTATTATACTATATAAGCATATTAAATCTCATGAACTTGTTAGTGTAATGTCAATATCAATTTGACCAGTTTTGACCACTGAAATTCACTTTTCAATATATTTAATACATAGTTTACTAGCATATGATAAAAGAAAGTTACATTTGTTAAAAATATCATAATATTAATAACACCAGCAAAAAAAATTATAACATATCACCAAGATATAAAAAAAATGTTTTACTTATTTTTATATACAAGTTGATTTATATGTAATTTGTGTTGAATTCACAAAATGACTACAAATAACAAGTTTTGTAGTTACATTTTTACAATTGTCTGTGCATGGTTCATCTTCAAAATTCAAATATTCTTATTACACTTTATAAGCATATTAAATCTCATGAACTTGTTAGTGTAATATCAATTATTAGTGTAATGTCAATATCAATTTGATAAGTTTTGACCACTGAAATTCACTTTTCAATATATTTAAATACTAATCGAACATAGTTAAATAGCATATGATAAAAGCAAATTACATTTGTTAAAAATGTCATAATATTAATAACACCAGCATAAAACAAATATAACACCAAGATACAAAAAAAAATGTTTTATTTATTTTTATACAAGCTGTTTTATATGTAATTTGTGTTGTATTCACAAAATGATTACAAGTAACAAGTTTTGTAGTTGACTGTAAAGTTAAACGATTTCGTAATTTATTTTGGATAACTCCACACTTTGAAAATAATCCTTCTATAGATGAAGAGCTGTCACAACAGTTCATTAGATGTATTGTAAATTGTGATAATTGCAGTTAAAATGATTATAAATTAATATCAATTTAAATTGTAAAATGTCATGTTATTTGTTTTAATTTTAAAATTTATGCTTTTAACTACAACTTATGTTTTTAACTTTAACTCATGTTTTATGTTTTTAACTGTAACTCATGTTTTATGTTTTTTACTGCAACTGGATTACATTTTTACAATTGCATGTGATTGGTTCATTTTTAAAATTTGAAATATTCTTATTATACTGTATAAACATGTTAAATCTTATGAACTTTTAGTGTAATATTTTGTTTAACTGCAATACTATTTTTATTGCTTATTAAAAGTCACTTCTAAATACAAAAGATATATATTATAATTAACACCATTTAAAACTATTTTTAACAATTCTGACTACTTCTGACCATTTTTGACCACTTTTGACCAGTTTTGGACGGTTAAAACCCCTTTTATCCAGTGTCCTGGTTAAATCAGTTTTGACCAGTCAAAATTATAACCCTGTTTTAATGAAGCAATAAATAATATTAAAACATTAAAACTAAATATGGTGTTTTTCATCTAACTTATTATATTACCCCTTTATTACTTTCACACGTAAAATGAAGGTTTATTTTATAAGTACTAACTTAAACACTTTTTTACTATTGTAATAAAATTATGAAGATATGGGTGGCATCCGATATTTTTAATGAATAGTTTCATGATTAGTTAAAGAAATCCATATTACATTGTAATTTTTATGTATTACAAATACAAAAGAGAGAATAAAAATCATTTACTATTTTAACAACACACTTTATGATTATAAATTCAAAAATTAATTTTATTTATGCCTAAAAATAATATATGTTTTAAATATGATATTTGCTTTTGTGTTTAGAGCTTCAACTTTATGTAAATCTGCTAATTTATTTTAGAACATTTTGATGTCAACATACTAGAAGAATTTAACAGTTTTCTTACAAATAAGGTATTTTTACGTAGGAATAATTCACTTTCAAAATCAATTGAAAATACTTTCTTTAATCCAGTTTTTAATGTATTAATACATTGGTAAAGAAATAAACGTTAAATGCTAAAACCTTTTTCTTACAACGCCTCTTATGTTATGAAAATAATACTTTAAGCCTTCGATGTATAAAGTGTTATAAATTGCGAGACGATACAAGTAAGAAAATTGATATTTTTAATTAATCTATTTTAATTGGCGCTGATTGTTTTAAATACAAGAATCTGCTTATATCATTTAAAAAATTCTAAAAACATTTTGAAAATAAAATATATCTTTATTTAATTTTTACATTTTTCTTCTTCTGTTAAATAACATAAATGTATGGACACATTTGCTATTGCTCAATGATTCTTAAAGAAGTATCCGCAGGTATGACGTCATATATAAAACCATGCTCAAAAGGGATTCACAAGGTGCAGTTAAAATAAAACAACTAGATCTAGACACAGGTATTTATTTAAAATAGTATAATGATAACAATAAACATCACCATAGGCAAATATCAGCACCCTCAATGCAACCGAGCTTCGGTGCTACTGCCACACTGGCTTTATACATTCAGACAACATTTACAGATATTTGGATATTTACAAAGATGATGTGTTGCCCCAAATAAAACTAGAACAATCATAAACCTTTACAAATATCAATACAAATGAATGTATTCATGTTACCCCATGTGAAAATACATTACAATATTTAAATTATATACAAAACACTATTTACAAAGATTTAAGATTATGTCAACGGTCATTACGCCAGACGAATATTACGTCAAATTGCTTGATCACCACAAATGTGTCAATTTTAATTATTTAAGATGCTTATAAATCCACTTTTTAGTTATTGTCGACAGCTGTTGTTTATAATTTTTGACAATAAATTGAAATTTTCTAAAATTTTGGATGACATTAACTAGAACGTTATATGCATATAAGATGGATTCAATCTTAACTTATTGTAATTACAAAATAACTTTTAGGTCTTGTCATTTTTTATTACTATATTCCCATTATCATCAAAACGTTATGCAATTTTGTAATTGCAAATCAATTGTACTTTTGCACTAGAGTTTTGCATTAACTAGAACAAACTAAATTAACTTAAAGTATTTTAATATTTTTAATAATATACAGTTGTAAATATTTCACAATTTGAAAATATTTTTAAAGTAATATACATAAGTTTAGTAGTTTAATAAGTTTCATTTTTGTTTCTAATAGTAGTGCTCTAAACATTTCTTAAATATTAACAGTTATTTATATTTATTATTTTTCTATGACAATCACTTTAGTAAATTAACAAAATATTTAAATTAGGTAAATATAGGAATATTCATATTTGTATCTTAAAATGTATTCATATTTACAAATAATTTTTGTGTACATAAGATTAGTTTGTTGTTTTTGTAATTAATCTAATGAATTTATCATTTCTTAAAACTATTGTTAATTTGTCTACAAAATATCTGCTATAGTTAAAAAAACTACATCGTTTTTTGTTAATAAGAGTTTTATTGAATTAATAATTAAAATTGCGTTTCCTTAAGAAAATAAACAGTTTTTAGAGTTTAATGAATTATTAATAAATTCTAACTAAAGGTAGTGAAGTATATTTTTTTTGGTACAGATAAATATTTTTTTATTCAAATATATATAATTATAAGTTTAAAAATGTTACTAATCAAATTAAGTCGTTTATTTAATTGTGTTCTACGACCGGCTGTAAATAATTAATTACTTTATAGATAGTCTCTGTATTTATCTCGCATATGTTAAAATAAATTAAAATTTTACTTTGAAAATTGTTTCTTTATAGCTTAATTATTTCTCAAATATGAATTTTACATATTCATATTTTTAAATAGCCATATTTACTGTGTTAATTGCACTAATAGCCTTTTATAATAGAGCACTATTTTTGGCAAATAATTTTTTTAGTTTTCAAATGAATAAATGAATCTTCAAATTTAATATTTTACGCTATTTGTAGGTAAAAGAGATTGCCTATATTATTTTTCTCCCGGGAAATACTAATGAGTGCCGAGAATCGAAAGTTGGGATTTCTTACAATTTATTACAGAAGCATACGAATTTGACAAATTATGCAATTAATATCCCATTCTTTAAAGTGGTTGCCAGTTTCAGCAGTTTTTCTTTTTAGCTTCTGCTATTCAATGTAAAGTTTGTTTCTCTAGATCTAGAAACGCTTGCATAAATTTTAATATAATTTAATGATAATAATCTAAAGAATTTTAAGTGATTTTTAACAACTTTTACACTTGAGAAACAATAGTACAAGATTATAAAGTTCCATTAGAGGCTCGTAGCTGTACATAATTAAATTTTAATACATTATTTGAGATCTAATAAATTTTCAGAAAACAGTTTGTGTTACTCTTTTTTTAATTAACATTTCTTTTATTATTTTCCTCTTTGTCTAATGGCATATTTAAATACTATTTAATGAGTAATAACACAAACATAATCTATTACTTAATTAAACCATTGATATTTAAAATATTGTTTCTTATTTAATTAATATATTTTAAACTAATATAAATTAAATAATAATTCTTTAAATTAAAAATTTAATTATTTGCATGCCTGCACAATATCACTTGTATGTCAAAATATGAGTTTTACAATTTTAATTTCAAATACCTATTAGTACCTTTGAACTATATTAAAATTTAAAATTAATCATTTTGGATATATATTAACTGTATTTATCTTCGTTATTTATATTTAATTAATGTCCTCAGAAATATCTTAATATTTATATGACATATTATTTACTTAATAAATTGTGTAACTGTAATTATTAAACAAAAATTCATTATTCCAACTGCTTTAAAGTAATTGTTTCACATGCATGTGAATACGTCAATTACTTTTCGTTTTCATTTTTGTACACCAGTAGCAGAAATCTTTTTTTATTGAGATTTTTCTTTACAAAATATGCAGATTACAACTGAAACTGAAGGTACACAAACGATATTATGTGGTAGCATAGACTCAATGATTTATTTTTAGTTTAAAAATCGTTTGCAGTTTGTTACAAGTTTATCGTTCACAAGTTTTGGTTTTGATATAAAGTTTTTTATAATATATATTATGGAATAAAAGTTGTTGTTCTAAGAAGACTGGAAAATGTTTCGCTTCTTTTAATAGAATTATGCCTGATGAAGGAATAAGAATATAAATATAGCTCAAACTAATCGTATAATTAATCTAATATCATGCCAATACGCGATAATTACAACAGTCTTAAAAAGAAAGAACTACCTATAATCGTTTATGCATTTATCCCATATACATATGTATAAGCATACATGCATACAATATTCCAAACTCAACAATCTGAATCGTTAAATATAAATTACAAAATCCTGCAACTATACATTTTTAACTTATTTAGCTGTATTTAAGTTAGATATTTACATTTAATTACTGCCCTCGGAAATATATTAATATTTATATGACATATTATTTACTTAATACATTATGTAACTGTAATTATTAAACAAAAACTCATTATTGCTTTAACTGCTTTAAAGGAGTTCTTTCATGTGCATGTGTCTACGTCCATTACAATCGTTTTCATTTTTGTAGACCAGTAGCGGTATTCTATTTTTATTGAGATTTTTTGGTTACAAAATATGCAGATTACAACTGAAATAGAAGGTACACAAATAGATATTACAACAGTCTTAAAAAAAGACCTACCTTTAATATTTTATGCATTTATGCCAGATACACACACACATACATATATATATATATACATATATATATATATATATATATATATATATATATATATATATATATATATATATATATATATATATATATATATATATATATGCCTACATGAGTACAATATTCTAAACGCAACGATATAAAAACATAAATTTAAATTTCAAAATTCTGCAACTATCCATTTTTAAGCTATTTATGGCAGATTTATTGTATTGGAATTTTTTGTTAAATTGATAACAGATTGCAGTGAATAGGAGAGATAAAAAAAACTAAACTTTACATAGGCCTTATGTATAAATTTTCGACCTTTTACGACATTTTACGTTTATTAATTATGGAAGATACACACAATTTTAAATGGATGCTGTCAAAATTATCTAAAGGTTCTCAAAAATAAATATATAAAATTTCTGAAACAGGCTACTTGTACGTATGTACAGACGAAGTGTTCAATAAGTGAACATATTTTTGAATTCATATGTTTTGACAGAAAAATGAGGGTGAATTAACTGCGATAGAAAATGAATTTTAAATTTAGATTTTGATTGCCTTTCTGTGTTTTTATTTATAGCAGGAAAGTTTCTCACCATATCAAAGTGTTAAAGAAATATATATAATTTGACGTTAAAAGGTAGATCTAGAAACGCTTGCATAAATTTTAATATAATTGGTACTAATTTAAAGAATTACTATTTTTATGAACTTTTACATTTGAGAAACAATAATACAAGATGATAAAGATTCATTAGAGTCACATTGTGTACATAATTAAATTTTAATATATTATTTGAGATAAATCAATTTTGAGAAAATAGTTTTGCTACTCTTTTTTTTTTTTAAGTAACCATTCTTTTATTTTTTCCTCTTTTTTCCAATAGCATATTAAAATACTGTTTAATGAATAATAACACAAATATAATCTATTATTTAATTAAAACAATGATATTTTAAAAAATGTTTCTTATTTAGTTTAGATATTTTAAACAAATAGAAATTAAATAATATTTTTTAAAATTGAAAATTTAATTATTTGCATACCTGCACAATATAACTTGTTAGTCAAAAGATGTGTTTTATAATTTTAATTTCAAATAACTAATAGTACCTATAAACTATTTTAAAATTAAAAATTACTCAATTTGGATATTTATTAACTGTATTGAACTGAGTTATTTATACTTATTTAATGTCCTCAGAAATATCTTAATATTTATATGACACATTATTTACTTAATACATTGTGTAATTGTAATTGTTAAACAAATATTCGTCATTATAACTGTTTTAAAGTAATTCTTTCATATGTATGTGAATATGTAGTTATTTTCATTTTCAGTTTTGGAGACCAGTAGTGATTTTCATTGAGATTTTTCGTTACAAAATATGCAGATTACAACTAAAACTGAAGGTACACAAATAGATATTAAAACCGTCTTAAAAAAAGAACTACTTTTAATCGTTTATGCATTTATGCCAGATACATATGTATAATAAATATGCGAAATACTCCGGATTCTCTCGAGTTGCTCCGGAGAAATGAATTAATTTGATAACTCAGGATACCCCTTAGATTGCTCCAGAAAATAACAAAACTTTTGCAAAAAATAATGCTGAATATTACTCTTTTCGCACAGTATATTAAGTTTCCAGAACTGTGAAGTAAAAACCAAATTGAATTCAGGTCACATTTGAGCAGACAAACTCTAGAATCCTTGACGATAGAAAAGTGGAAATATTTTAATCACGGTCAATGTTGCTATAAAAAACCACTATTCTGAAATTTCTAATAAGTTGTAAAAGCTAAAAAAGTTTCTCATACATTTTTAAATGCATAAATTTTAATTTACCTTTAACAATTTACAAATGTGTAAATATTTTAAATTTAATTTTAATTTAGAGATCAGTAAGATATGTATAATCTGTAATTAGCATGTTAAAATTTCAAAACATGCTGTTGCTCCTGACACAAGTGGCTTATTGTTGTCATGCCTAGTATAAGCATACATAAGTACAATATTCTAAAATCCCTAAATATAAATTTCAAAATTCTGCAACTACAAGTTTTTAAGCTATTTATGGCAGCTTCATTGCATTAAAAATTTTTGTTATATTGATTACAGATTACAGTCAACAGGAGAGATACAAAACTAAACGTCACATCGGTCATAAATAGAATTTTCCGACCTTCTACATTTATTAAATGAGGAAGTACATACAATGTTAAATGGATACTGTCTAATTTTTCTAAGGTTTCACAAAAGTGAATATATAAAATTTCGGGAACATGTTTCTAGTACGTATGTACAGATGTAAATCTAGAACTTGATTCATATATAATCAAATTTGATTCAGTCATGATACAAATGTATATTTCCATTACAATATCAATATTGAATTTTATCAGAATTATAACACATCATTGAATTCATGCAACACATTAATTCGCTTTATGCATGTGCTACCGACTAACTTGCTCGATTATAAAACGCAAATAGTTAAATACAGTACTCCAATCGGATGACTTCTTTCTTATTTACGTCATAAAGTATAGCTCTATAAATGACGTAAAATCATGGAAAATCAGAGGAATTAAAAAAAACGATTTGAATAGCCTTGTAAAGATATATTGCACTTCGTCATTAACTGGGGAAATAAAACTAATTACCACTTCAAAGGTTTTTGAAACAAGAGTATTCTAAGCACATTTCGAAAAAGAACGGAGTTCATTTGACTTCCTCATTAGCATAAAACCATTAAAATTTCTTATCATTACTTCTAAAGTTAAAGAATGAAGAAAAATGACTTCCGTCGTGTTAGGAAATTTGTGAATCTCCCTCGAAGGAAAACTTTCAAAAAACTATTTTAACTATAATAAAAGCAGTCGTCGGAATTTCTATAAGTGAACATATTTTTGAATTCATATGTTTTGACAGAAAAGTGATTTTGAATTAACTGCGATAAGAAATGAATTTAAAATTTAAATTTTGACTGCATTTCTGTGTTTTTATTTATCGCAGGAAATATTTTTTTACCATATTCGGGTGTTTAAGAAATATCTTTAATGGGAAGTTAAAGGGTATTACAAAGTTATTAAAACTTTGTTTTAACACTAAAGTCATTTGACATGTATTTGACATATATTTGACATGTATTTGACATGTATTTGACATGTATTTTGACATAATATTTTGTCAGTCCTATAAAAACATAATATTTGTATAGTTTTAGATACTTTTTTCTGAAACAATAAAAATTTTCTTGTTAATTTTTTAAAGTTTTATTATCATGTTGTATACATATTTAATATCAGTATTTGAAGCATTTTAAGCTATATTTATTTCAAAACGAATCAATTATATGTGTTTCTTTTTATATACTTGACAGCTTACATTATTGATGACATTAAAGTCTAAAAAATACAGATTATAATTATGCAGTAGTACTGTAGTACTGATATCGTTTGTAATCGATATTGCGTCGATTTTGAAGCCATGTGATATAGATTCCTACTTTATACTATAGAAATTAAAATCACAAATGTGCGATGAGTTTTGCTGAATTAACTTAAACATATTTGTAGCATTAAACAAATTAATAGTTTAGCAACAATTTAAAAAAACATCATGTTTACCTGATTAACATATGTACATAATTATATATATATATATATATATAATTATGTACATATGTTATATTATGTATATATATATATATATATATATATATATATATATATATATATATATATATATATATATATATATATATATATATATATATATATATATATATATATATATATATATATATAGATAGATAGATAGATAGATAGACTGATAGAGATATAGATAGATAGATGGATAGATAGATATAACATTTAAAACTAACTTTTATACAGATTAAATGTTAAAATAGTCTTCAATACTTCATTTTATTACACCATAAAATTTTAAGTAAATTGAAATTTTTTGTGTACACTGAATTTCATCAATTTCGCTAAGATTTTTATCTCTGTATTATAAGTTTTTATTCAAAATTTTAGAAGAAAAATATTTATTTCCTCTAATTACTTCTTAAATGGAATGTATATAAAAATTAAAAATGTTGAAGCGTACTAGAACTTAGGAGGTCAATTAATTATAAAGATATATACAAATTCTTGGAATTTCTAAATATAACGAAATCATATTCCAAATATTAGATTCAAATGGGCAAAGGAATTCTTCGCTTATACACATCCTTAATTTATTTTAAGAGTCCGCACTTCACGTTTACACTAACAAATGGTTATATTCTCAATGTATATTTCCGCGTAATTTATGACAGATATATGTTGTGCTAGTGTCACATCTTGTGATGAATAACACATTCAACTATTAATTTGTTCCTAAGGCTGATACATTTTACATAACTTATATAAATGGACAGTACGGATAAATTAATATGTGTATATGTATATATATATATATATATATATATATATATATATATATATATATATATATATATATATATAGAGAGAGAGAGAGAGAGAGATAGATAGATAGATAGATAGATAGATAGATATAGATATAGATATAGACATATATAAATATATATACATATATACATATGTATATGTATACATATATACACACACATATATATATATATATATGTACATATATATATATATACATATATACATATATATATATATATATATATATATATATATATATATATATATATATATATGTATATATATATATATATATATATATATATATATATATATATATATATATATATATATATATATATATATATATATATATATATATATATATATATATATATTTGCACTCGTAACTATTAAAATCTTTATTTGTATCAGAGGTATGTACTATAAATTTGTATATGCATAAGCGTTTGTAAAGAAAAATTATTTAAGTGCCTCGTGCCAATAATTTGAGTTTTGGAGTTAATGAATTTTTAGATAATTTAATTCAATTAGTAGCTTTAATTAAAATTATAAAAGTATATCGGTCATTAAAACAAGAAGAAAAATATTTCTTTTTGAGTTTCTTATATTAAAACAGTGAGAGAAAAAAAATAAATGTTTAGAATTTGCATCAGCTGAATTGAATTTCGCGTCCACAAAAAAGGCCACTTTTTAGTCTTTTAATCAAAAAAGCTTATGATAAAACACGCTCTATTTCAACTTATTGATTGAGACCCAGAGGGATGCAGGACATATGACTTTGACATCATTGGAAGCTTAATTTTCTTCTAATGGTGATGGATATCAAAGACCCCACCATGATATTTACTCGCCTTCCTCTCTAAGTCGGTGGGTGAATTTCCCCTAAGAGAAATGGGGAACACTGACTTTTATGACTGTCGAGCTGAAAGGGGAGGTTTAAATATTAAAGAAAGGTCTGATTAAATAAGAATGGAATTTACTGCCTTCTTTTCATATTCTTTTTTTATAAAAATAATATTTTTTATTCTCTTCTGTATAATTATATATCATAATACCACAAGATTGCTTCACAGCTTTGAATATAAAATTATAAATATAAAATATTTTACATAAGTTTGAGATTATCTTATAAGATATTACTAAACAGTTCCAATATTACAATGTATCTAGTTAAACTCATCAAATGCTTAAGAATTGCATAAAGTACTACAAACAAAATACTACAAATATTTTTTAAACAAAGTTATTTTATAACTGCGATAATGTTTTTCTCAATCCTGTATAATAAAATAAAAATTCTAATCGAGTAACGCCCATTTTTGAATGATAAATATAAAATGTTTAATATGCTTTATTTTTTTTTGATGAAATATATATTTTTATGATATTACTTGTAGTATTCTTTTTTATATTTAAATATCATATTTTTTATCAGAAAAAATCTTTGAATGTAAAATATAAAATATTTTACATGATTTTGACAGTTTTTATAACGAGATGAAATAAGTATATCACATTACATCGTAGATAGGTATAATATTTATATGATTGAGAATTACTGATTTTTTATAAAACAAAGATTACTGTATGTCTGTAATTTTTTTCATTAATATATAATCAAATATTATAATTACTAACTCAGCTAACATAAATTTTCGAATGGCAAATATAAAATATTTCAACACAACAAATTTACAACATTTTTTATTACTTACTTTTTAATTCTAACATACTTTTCATTATGTTGTATATTTAATTATTGTAACCACTCACGATATTAAATATTTTGATGTCAAATTTTTAATACTTTACTTAAATTTTAGATTTTCTATGAAAAATTAATATAAACAACATTTTAATGTAATAGAAAATAATATTTATAATTTTAAGAACTACTTAAAGTATTATAAAATATTATACTCGTGTAGTCAAAATCCTTTATACCTGCGATATTTTATTTCAAAATATATAATTAATTATTTTAAATTTTTATGAGACCATCACATCTATTTCCAAATGTTTTCTGTTAAGAAAACGATCTCAAATTAAATTTTTACATATATTTCAGATATCGTTAGAAAAGCTAAATAATTTAATTGTATATTACATGATCCTAGCTACAAAACAGTCAAAGAATTAAAAACGATATACATTTTAAAAATATCAAAACACTGTGAAATTATCCCTAATTCCTCCTAATTTAGGACATATATATCATTCACATCTTATGACATATAACACATTCAACTATTAATTTATTTCTAAGGCTGATAAATTTTACATAACCAACGTATATGCAGAGTATTGATAAATTAATATATGATAAATTAATATACATATAAATATATTAATATCAAATTGTTAATTAACTATTAATTTTTAATAATTTTTTATTGAATAATTAATGAATAATTTTTATTGAATAATAAATATTATTAATATATTAATATCAAATTAAACATGAAAAGAATTTTGTTACATTCATATTTATTCACCAATAAAAATTCCTCCTATTTGGATGCCTAAAATTTATGGAATAAAAAAAGAAAAAGGCTAATCTGAAGTATTTTTGTGGAAATAATGCAAGTAAGCAGAAAAAAATTGTTTCGAAATATAATCCCTTTACAATTTTATAATAGAAAAGTAACGTATTTTTTAAATAATAAGGTCAAAATTCACTATATGAAAGTATGTATATAATCAAAGTAGGCATTTTAGCAGGAAATTGAAAATAATTCACAATTATACTTTTATTTAGTTTAGAATAAAAAGTTCTATACATACGTATAAAAGTGAAAAAGTAAATTATCAACCTTTTTAACAGGCAATGTCCCCTTAAAGTGTAACAAAATTATGCTATTATTCAAAATCTCATTTGAAAATCATAGATAGTTATTGTAAATTTTAAATTGTCTTCATGTTTAAAAAACTAAAGATTACTCCTCAATACGTAAGACTGTTGGGGTATTGTAAGTATTTTAAAAATACTTCCATAAAATTATTTAACATAAAGTATTTTTATTGGTATTGTATTTCTATGTTTGTTAAATGCAATACATGTAATAGATTAAATTATGTAATGACGAAAGTTGATTTATTAATATTTTATGAAAACCAATTTTGTTTGTTTCCAAATAGTTTCTAAACCATATTAAAATGTTCACTAGATAAAATATACATAGAAAAATATATGGAATGTAGAAATATAGAAAAAATATGTTGCTTACATAATCGTTTTTGAATCTTTAATAAAAATGTATATTTTTGCATACTATAGATGACGATATTTAAATTTTAGCACAATACTTTTAAAATAGTTTTGAATAAAAGATATTCTTTTACTTTCAAAATTTTATTAGTGAGAGTAAATTATTTTGTCAGTAGTTTTAAAATTATATAATTAATTCGTCACCTAAATAGACCTAAACCAGAAATAAACGTATAAAACATTTAACTAAGTATGTTTGTCATTTGAAATGGTCCAGTAGAATTCATGGAAAAGTCTTTTTAAATAGTTTACATACAATACTGAAAATATATATTCATAATGCAAATAAAACAAAAATAAAAATAACTAATTTCTACTGTTGTGAAAATAAGTAATTTCTACTGAATCGCTAGCTCTATATGTGGTGCAATTTCACATATTCACCAAGGCCTAACAGTTCTAATCTGACCACCTACCAAACTAGACAAACAGTTTAAAAATATATAATTACAACATTTTATTTTGTAAATTAATAAAAATAAATATTTTTAATGAATAAGTTTTAAGGTAAATTTAGTGTTATCTTGACATTCACCCCAATTAACTGAAAAGTTTTTTTAAGCTTGCAATATTTTATATTTAAAAAAGTGGCCGGACAATCCCATGTATGTTATTAAATAAGTCATAAGGTTGTCATAAAGTTGAGATACTAAACCGGCAGCATATACATATATTACATTATGTTCGGAATCCTGACGTAGTGCAATTTCAGCTATTCACGAAGGCCTAGCAATCCTAATCTGACCACCTACCCAACTAGGCAAACCGTTTAAAAGTATTTACTTATAATTTTTTTAACTAATTAAAATAATTACTTTTGAATGAATAATTTTTAAAGTAAGTTTAGTGTTTTCTTGACATTTCCCCCAATTTACTGAAAAATATTTTAAGAATGCAATAACTTAAGCTTAAAAATTGGCCGAAAATTTCCCTCTCTATCATAAAAGTTGAAGCATAAAACCGGTAGCATATATATTATATTATGTTAGGAATCCTCACATGTAGTGCAATTTGAGATATTCACCACGGCCTAACAGTCCTAATCTGACCACTACTTGAACTAGGCAAACAGTTTAAAAGTATTTACTTACAGTTTTTTAATCAATAAAAATAATTGCTTTTGAATGAATAATTTTTAAGCTATGTTTAGTGTTTGTTTTCTTGACATTTTCCTCAATTTACTGAAAGTTATTTTAAGAATGCAACATTTTAACTTTAAAAATGTGGTCTAAAATTTCTCTCTGTGTCATAAAAATTGAGATACTAAACTGGTAACATATACATATATTATATTTTCTTCGGAAACCTCACATGTGGTGCAATTTCAAATATTCAGAAAGGCCTAACAATTCTAATCTGACCACCTATCAAACTAGGCAAACAGTCTAAAAGTATTTAATTACAAAATTTTATTTCTTAAATTAATAAAAATAATTTCTTTTGACTGTCTAATTTTTAAGGTAACTTTAGTGTATTCTTGACACTTTCCCCGATTTACTAATAAGTATTTTAAGAATGTAATATTTTAAGTTAAAAACAAATGGCTGAAAATTTCCCTTCAATCAAAGAAAAGAAATTTGCGATATATTATTTTAGTCTTAATGGATATACTTGATCTTCATTGCACATTGCACAGTAAGCGTTAAGTTACATATTTGTAAATATGAAATAGATATATAATTTTATGAGAATATAAAAAAGCGGTTGAAAATTTCCCACAATGTCATAAAAATAGAGATAACAAACTGGTAACATATACATACAATATATTTTATCTTAATAAAGAAAATGAGTTTGTAATATTTTATTTCAGTGTCAATTGATATACTACATCTTCATTACACATCACACATGAACTAAGG
>CM063510.1:6125618-6140618 GCA_032207245.1 Pardosa pseudoannulata | reverse complement strand
CGGGTTCAAACAATATCTCTGATTATGAATGGAGTTTTCCCGGTTTCAGTTACGTATTACTAAAGTTATTCGGCGTAAACATTTTACGTATTACTAAATTCATAGGAGATAAATATTCTGAAATGCTGCAAAGCACTTGAAATGCATTAAAATTGAATATCACTTGTGCTTGTAAGGAATGGAAGTTTTTCATTTGGAATTTGTTAACTCACACAGTACTTCTGAGGCCCGAGCTTTATAAAAACTTTCAGCACAAATTCACCCAATAGAAATGAACTTTTTGAAATTTTCAGTAACTGTCTTATAGGTCATCCTGACCCCAATAATATGCATTTCTGTAATTTTCTCTGAATAGTTTATTTAGAAAGAGATATTTTTAAATTATTCGGGCTCCAGAGACCCAGTGAACTCATATAGACTTTGCATTTTTTTTTAGTTTTAGTGAGAGCTTGATCGACAAAGGAAAAGATCTTGTAACTGAAAGGTTGCGGGTTCAGGGTTGGAGCCGGACTAAAATTTCCCGTGTTCGGTAAAGGTGACTGGACCACGTAAAATTTGTTCATGGTCACAATATTCTCAAAGTTCTCAAATGATACATCTCTGGGATCTTCTACTGTGTCCCTTCTTCTAAATTATGAGGACCCAGCGGGGGTAATGTTACTCATGTCCTTATCATACCTTAAGCTACACGTGCTCCTTGGATAGGTATAAATGAGTAACAGGTTCATAGCCTTGTTAAGGCGTGAGGATATTGTCTGTATCGCCTGATTTATTGGAAAAAAATTAGTGTTTGTGGTTGGAGGAGAGATGTTGTCAAAAGTACACCGTTGTTGTTGTTGATTTATGCCCCTTTGTGAAACCAAGCACGATTGAGCAGGTGGCTTCTCGTATTAAAGCAAATTGGAACGCCTTTCATTTATAACGAGCACCACAAGGGTGAATGTACGAATTATGCTCAAAAAGAGTTCCCGTAATTTTGAAGCAGCGGCCAAGCAGAAGACCCATAGACTTGGTTTGCTACCCTCAAGTAATGATTGAGAACTTGGATGACATTGTGACCACGAACCTATTTTAAGTTCACCATTCACCTTTAACGAACAGAAAATCTGAAGCCGGTTTGGGTTCCGAACCTGGAAATTCCAAGTTACTAGACTATTGCCTTTACCGACTGAGTTACCGCGGCTCTTACACCCTTGTTTGATTAAAATGATGATATATAATATGTGATTTATGTTTATTTTTAACTTGCGTGTGTCTTTTGTTTCATTTTGAATTGCTAATAAAAAAGATCTACAGTCCAAAATAATTTTAAAAATTAATATTTCAAATAATCCGAAATATATTTGAACTTTTTAATATTGTATATATGCCAATACACGTTTTTCGTTTTTTGCCAATACACGTTTGTTTATCATCAATAGCAGTTTTTTTGGTATTTTATTCAGAAAAGTTTTACCTAGCCTCTTAGTGACCTTAGCGAGCGTTCTTTCCTAACTGTGGGAAGAGGTTAAATGTATAAAATTTTATTTTATATCATTGTTTTATAGTATATGTTTAGATAAATAATAATATTTTTATGGCGTATTTTGTTATCTTGTATCACGATAATGTAGCACGATAATGCTTCATTAACTGGGGGCTATCCTGTAACTTCTCTAGGATAACTGCCATTTCAAGAATAAATTATAAGGAATAATGCAATATACTCGTATAATTAAAGATTGGATCTGTTTTAAAACTGTATGCAAACAGTAATTTCATTCCTTTTCACAAGGAAATAAATTTTGAAACTTTAGAAAAACCTTAAACAAAAAGAAAATTCTAACATTGTTCATTGATAAAATCAATTTGATTTGTAAGATAGAAAATAAATCAAGCCGTATTCAATAAGTAACTTTTTTTTCAAGAACTTAAGTCTATAAATATTTAAAAATATAAAATGAAGTGTATTTTATACGTTAACAATTTCCTGTAATAAAAATTCTTCAAAAATACAAAGTCCAAAAAACCATCTCTTTTCGTAACAATTAGATTCTATTCAAAGAATAGCATAAACTATTCATTCTTTTACCTTCTAAAATTACCATTTTAAAGCTTTTGAAATTTGTATTAGAATAAGGGGTGGTGTTCTTAGCAGCTTGAAGTTATATTAAAATTTATTTGATGTATTAAGATAATAAAATGAAATATTTACATTCCAGAAAATTGAATCTAACATCAAACAATTTTCCATGAATATTTCATTTTACTTGATAGGCAGGACAAAAGATTCAAATAGAAATCTTTAAACAATGTAATGAGGAAAATATTCAATATTTATGTGCTTAATACATAAAAAAAGCTTTGGTAATAAAGGAAATCAGAAGCAGAGAAAAATATTCATTATATTCGCTTAAATATTTTTTAACGCACGAGATATAAAGAATAAATTTCTTTTCTCTAAAATTGTGTAGGTTTCGAAAAGGAATTCAGATTTTTAATAACCATTGTGAATTGCGTTTCGTAATAAAAATAAATGATTATTTTAACAGTATAATCGTCTGCATGATACACTTAATATATATTTTGATTGTATGATTTAATTATAACAGATGCTAAAAATATTTTGGAAACCGTAACTGTTAGTATTCAATTTTGTTTCCTCTTTTTATAGAATTTATATTTTAAATTGAAAGTGTGAATATTCACATTTGGTAAAACAATAAAACGTTTTCAATTATGTTAATTTTAAGCATTAAATTTATGTTCATTTTAAAACTATCTTGAATCATTCGTTGTATTTTTTAATTGAACTACTTTGTCTCTGTCGGTGTTTAAGAAAAGCGTTTATAAAAGAGAACTATTGTGCGCTTAACAATTGGAAACGACAGTATTTTGCCAGTAATGTTCTTTTTGACGTTCGGACTGTTGGAAGTGTCAATCGGGACATTTGAGAACCTACCGACAAAGAAAGGAAATATGCTTTATGTGACCTAGTCGGCCAAGCACCAAGGGCTCTTCGGCTACCTCAAGGTCAAAGGTCAAAAGGGGGGGGTGTTATCTCTTGAGACGGATAGGTAATTACTTTTTGGATTGAGATACTCTTATTTTACCGGATGGTTTAATTGATTTTCCCAGTAGGCACCAAGGGCTCTCCTACTGTTCTAAAGACAAAGGTCAAAAGAGGAGGCGGGTGATCTACCCTAAATCCGAAGTTTTATGGTGGAGAAGGAAGAAGAGCGGATACTCCCGTCTGAAATCTTCAGTCTGATAGGAAAATTTTCTTTGGAGAGATATACCCTGACTTTTCCGGATGGTTTAATTGATTTTCCCAGTTGGCATCAAGGGCTCACATATTATCCCAAGAACTAAGATCAAAAGAAGGGGGCGATCTCCAGTAAATCCGAAGTTTTCTGGTGGAGAAGGAAGAAGCGCGAGCACTGCCATTTGAAATCTTGAGACGAATAGGTAATTTTTCTTTGGATTGATATACTCTGACTTTACCGGATGGTTTAATTGATTTTCCCAGTATTAGATGAAAGTAACATCCACAACGTATTTAATTGATTTTTCCAGTAAGCAACAAAGGTTCTTCAACTACCCCAAGGACGAAGGTCAAAAGGGGGGGGGATCTCACCTAAAACTGAAATTTCCTGGTGAACAAGGAAGAAGGGCGGTATTCCCGTCTGAACTCTTGAGACGGATAAGTAATTTCTCTTTGAATTGATATACTTGACTTTACCGAATGGTTTAATTGATTTTCCCAGTATTAGATGAAAGTAACATCCACAACGTAATTGTCCACTAATGTCTTTTTATTTTGTAAATAAATCAACTCTTTCTTTGTACTTAAACACCAGCGGTCGGCTCTAGTTTTTGCATCGTCAAGGCTGATTTATTTCTCTGAACAATTGCTACGTAATACCCAAATTGACTAGGGAATTGACAATTAGAAAATCGGAACTACTGGGGGATAATGTGTACATACTTGTAGAATCGTTATACACCATTAAACAATTACCTTTATATCTTAATTGATTACCACTACAGTCTATAGTGTCGTCACTTATAAAGTGACGACACTTTAACAACCGGTCGACACTTTAACGACGGTTGTAAAGTGTCGTACACTTTAACAACCGTGCAACACATAGACATTGGTATATTTGTATTTATTTGTCCGTATTTCGGTGTTTTACGACGACACTCATTTGGTAACAAATTATAGTACCCAAAGACTAAGATCGACTATTGATAGGGATATATTTTATGTATAAACAAATAATTGCATTCACGGATAACATATCTTTGAATACAGTATACAATTTGCCATTCTTAAAAATACATTTGGTGAAACCTTATTCAAAATCAAACATGATGTCTCTGCTTTGGTTGGAACTTAGGACTTTAATTCACAAAATTCTTGAAATTGTAAATAATTCTGAGTAGTTTGGATAATATTTAAAATTTATAGTATGAGCTAATGTGTAAAGTGCGTCTAAAGGTCCATATCAATAGAGCAACGAATTTTCAGATGAGATTGTTAGCAAATATCATTTTATTTAACATATTATATTACTATGGTTAGTTAATTTTAACTTTTTGAAAGCCGAACTGCCTAATAGTAGTTTTAGCTTTTAATGTACCAAATAAAACTGCACTCCTAACATCAAGGAAAAATAGAGATACAGAGAGAGTATTATTTAATAAAAGGGAAGAGATTCGTAACACCGTACAAATCTCTGTACAAATTACATGCAATAATGTACTAAGAATATTAAAAATGAACAATTTAAATATTAATAAATACGATACTTGTGTAGCATACTTACTCTCTTATAATGTGAAATTTTCTTTTCAAAAAACTAATTTATAAATTATAACTTTTTAATAGTAAAACTGCTTAACAGAGATTCCTGCTTTTAACGTCTCTATTAAATATTTGTTGTTAATGGGTGAAAATTGAAAGAATGAATTAGTGAATGATAGGGTAAAAGATTTCTATATACGAACTACATTACATACTACAATCCATATACGAAGTTCATTCAATATTGTACAAGAAGTAACTAATATAGCAAGTATTATACAAATAAACACTGTCAATAGTGCTATAAAGGAATAATAATATAATTATCTTCTGTTAAATGTTAAAAAATTAATTTTAATTTACCAATTTTAAAAGTTATTGTACTAATATGTTTTTTTTATTCTTTTTACTTTTATTTGAGGCATATATTATGTTTTTTAGCATCAGTCAAATCTCGTAACCGGTGGGTAATTATTGTTATTGTACTAGTATGATTACTTTTTATCCTTTTTATTTTCATTTGAGGCATATATTATATCTTTTTAGTATCCGTCAAATCTGGTAATCGGTGGGTAACTTTTGTTATTCAGCTAGTATGATGTTTTTATTCTTTTTTATTTTCATTTGAGGCATATATTATGTTTTTTAGCATCAGTCAAATCTCGTAACCGGTGGGGAACTATTGTTATTGTGCTGGTATGATTTATTTTTATTCTTTTTATTTTCATTTGAGGCATATATTATGTCTTTTTAGTATCGGTCAAATCTGGTAATCGGCGGATAACTATTGTTATTCGGCTACTATGCTGTTTTTATTCCTTTTATTTTCATTTGAGGCATATATTATGTCTTTTTAGAATCAGTCAAATCTCGTAACCGGTGGGTAAAGGGATCAAGACTCAAGCCGGCTTAAGAACCACCACATTCACTAATTACTACTGCGACTATAAATTATGCTTACGGTCGCCAAGGTCTTCCAAGTTCTTAAATGATACTTATAGAAGTTATAAGCCGAGCTTTCTTAGTCTACTGCTTGCTTCAAAATTACTAGGACCCAGCGGAGTAATTTTACTTATTTCTGTACCATACCTTAATCTACATATGCTTGTCTGATGATGGTAAAATGAGTAACAGCTTAGCATATATTTCGGAGAACGCTTAACAAGCCACCGCATCTGCCTAAAAAATGGCATTTTATCTTTTATTATATAACAAAAACAAACCATTGTTCTTCTTCGCCTATCCCCACAATCCATCTGTGCAAGACTTGGTCCATGATTCCAAAATCCCTGAGGAAGTCCAATACCATGAATGAATCTCCAAAGAGATCCTGATATCTTAGCTCCAGCACTCTAAAATGTGATATGGTGATGCCTGCTCAGATACGAGCACTAGTACAAGTGTCGAAAGCTCCCAAGCCGTCTGAGATGATCATTGTTTTAGTCCGCTGAAAGAAACGTGAGATTGCAGTTTCTCTTGCCTGTCGTATTTAAGTGCCAAAGAACTGCCAAGTCGATAGTTAAGATACAAATGATGCACTGGAGGAGTATACCATATTGTCTGTCCACTCAATTTAACTTTTGAATAAATCGCTTTGTAGGGAAGAGGTTCAAGTGTAACTTATACCCCCGCTTTGGACATTGCATCTGCCATTTCAGTCCCATCTAGAAATACATGGAAGGGGATGCACTGTATTTGGATCGGATGATCCTCAGAAAGATGTTTTCCCTTTTTGAGAACAGTCACTCCAACTCTGTCTCTTACCCTGGACCAATTAGCTAAGTGCTGAATAGAACTCCTGCTATCAGTTAGGATCCAGATCTCATTTACAGCGATAACCGCTGTAATATAGTCAAGATTGTCGTTTATAGCAATAAGTTTGCTACGGAAAACTGAGCATCCATCAGGATTCCTTCTTTAAATCTTCATGTAGTTACTATTTGAACCAAAAAATTGTTTATTCAGAGACTTATGATGTAGTTTTTTTTTTCTAAACAGTTCAGAAAATTTACTCTATGTTGAATCCTAAAATAGTCTGTTATAGTAAAGATTTTTCAAACTGAATGTAAGTATGCCCAATTTGCTCTCTGAATTAAAAATATTCTATGTATATACATTAGCGTCTATTTTTAATCTACTAATTAGCCTTATATGTAAAGTGATCTACAGCAATAAGTTTACAGAGTCAAATCAAAAGAAATAAACTAGAAACTCATTGTAATACTTCCGACATGTTCGTTGAGAAATATGTTCTTTGAAATATATATATTAAGGTCACTTTTGGTAAATATAATTATTTACAAATAAAAAGTAACTTTTGTCCTTTTTAACACTAGAATTACGGAATGGGTCATTTTGACCCCTGGTTAACTTTTATCTCTGACATCTCTTCTTTTTTTCGCAAATATCTTAATTTTTTCTCGACTTTCCTAAATCATTGTGATGTACAAAATAGTAAAGATTTTAAGAAAATTGTATTGTTATAGTAGTCCTAACAAATGATTATACCTAGAAATATGGCAGGTGTTATTTTGACCTCTATGAGAGAAAAGAATTGTGAATACATTCCATTGTATTATCTGAACACTTACTTCTGTAAACTATTTTTATATGCACCTTCTAAACAAAATACGAAGGAAAAGAATATGCTGGGTTTGCGTAGTCACATCTTTCAGTCACATTATTTGAAATATGTGCAATAGTTTTCTTTGTGGAAAGAAAACAGAAAACAGAGATTATCACGAGCTGAACGCTAAAATGAACGTTTGTAGATTTTTCGTAGATATTTTGTTTATTATTCTTAACAAGTTTTAGTGGAAAATTGTATTCTATTTACATGAATTTATTATAGTGATGTACGAATGGCTCGTATAAAAGGACTAATGCATGTAGAAATCATGAAACTGGCACAAGAACTATCTGATGCTTATTCCGGTTCTGAAATCGAAAATAATTCTACAGATAAAGATGGAAACATCTTGTGATTCTGAATTTATTATAGAGAGTAATCAGGCAATATCATCCTCAAGCTAAAGTGAAAGTACATATGTATTTGTTTCTACGAGTTCAAATTCTGCCGTACCTAAGAATACCAAAGAGGGAACAATTAGGCGTTCAAAAGGGAATATGAAATTCAACTTAATTCAGATTAACACTTGTAAAGAAATTGCTAGTCATGAAACTGTATGGAAAGTAGAAAATGCTCCAAATGCTTCTGTGTTATTTTAATTTCTTTTTCACAAATATATTATATCACATAAAGAAATATGCAGATATCTTATCAAGGGGTCAAAATGACACCTTCCGTAATTCTAGGTATACAATGACCATCGTAATTCTGGTGTTAAACCATCTGGGTAAATTTTTATTCAAGTTTATCTAAATTTTCTTGTTAGCACAATAATATTTATTCAGGCTGATTTTTTTTTTAAAATTTAAAACTTGTTTTTATTCAATAATTTATTATTAAATAATTATTACTAGTAAATCAAAATAATTATTACATTATGAATAAAATAGGTGTGAATAATTGTCTGCAAATTTTTTCCTCATAGTATTACATAACAATCTGTATATGGACACATAGATTCGAATAAATAAAGTTGTTAACTAACAACTGAAATTAATATAATTGATTAAATACTGACATACTTTTTTAGTTTTTATCACAGCACAATTAACAGTCTATTCAGTTTCTTGAAAACTGCTGTAAAATTACATATCCTTTATTACGGAACTCTGTTTATTACCTGACTTCATTTACTGTGCTTAAATGCACTTATTTTTAACGGAGCAAGCTAAATTCTACACAATCGGAATCTAGGGTACGGAACTTAAGCACTATTGACTTCTATGACATTATCACTTAATGAATATCTGCTGATTCTGCAAACTATTCTAACACTTGTCAAGATCACAATGTGTTGTCTGTTCTACAGTATAATCTAGCGGATTAAAATGCCCCATGGAAAAGTAATGGTAGTAGTTTAATAGAAATAATTCAGTCTCTAGTACACAAGCAGGAAACTGGATTTAAAGGAATCTTAAATTCAAGACTTTTTTAGAAATCTATTCTTTCTCTTGACACATATTAGAAATTATATAATATTGCATTTAAGTAACCTATATACATTTATACAGATATTTTTAAAATCATAATATATATCATAAAATATATTATTTTACCCGTTTAATTGAAAGTTATTAAATGTCACATACTAGTTTGTAATATTTAAAATATACAAATTATTTAAATATTACAGTAAATCGAATGATTTATCTACTACAATGTTACTTTATGATTTCAAATTAATAGGTATCAGTGTAGCTCTACATTTAAAATATGATTTATTTTATTTACTGTAAATCGATGCAGTATTAAGTATTTTAATTTTTTGTATTATGTTATTAATTACCAATTATGATTTAATAGAGAACATTTAGACTGACGGTCAAAACCAGAAAATAGACTAAAATATTTTTTAAAAATTTTGAAAATAATTGAAGACTTTTTCAACCGTACCAATTACAGCTTGTTGCGTGTTCAAAATAATTTAAGGATTTAGCAAGAATTTTAATTTTAACTGAGATACATAAATTTCTTCTGCGATATTTTTAGCAATAATAATTTATTAAAGAAAAGAAAATAAATTAATTTATTAAAGCAAAAAAATTATCGCTTTAGCTGTATTTAGCAGAAAATATCAGCAGAAGCTACTAACTATCAGTTTGATAATCAAAATTTTAAAATGATGAATGCAATAATTCATGCATATTACATTTTATACCCCTATTTACTTTAACTGCATTGCTATGAATAGTTTCATGAATAAATTCTTGAAAATGTATAAAAGTTTATTGAAAACTATAATTTATACCCAAAAATTACTTTTCCAACTCAAATGTTACATTTCTGAAATCTAGTATTTAATATTTAGAGCTTTTATACCAAGAAATGTATAATATATGGATAATTATAATTATTACCACATTTTATTGAATTCATGCCAAGTTCCAGGCATTAAAATTTATGCTTGAATATTACCTTGTACCATAGATAAATAGAGAATGCGTAATATAGTACGCTCAGGTTAATGCCTGGAAAATACACTATCATAGGGAGCTCAACAAAGTACGATTTTCCCGCATTCGAATATTTACAAAGCACTGTCAATCAGTAAAACCAACACAGGTATGTTTAGTTATGTAATTAATTTCTGAATACAGGTGGACAATGTTTGTTCCTCCCTCATTGCTCAAAGTAGGAATTTAATATGCGAATTGATAAAGTCTACGCAGCGACGGAAATGACTGAGCTAATCGATTGTTGTCCGACGCCTATTCGATTAACTGTCCCAGAGGTACTTCGTTAACTAAAATCGATACATTAAGTGACTCAATGAGATGAATTGCATGATAGTCTTATACAGAAACGGAAGATAGTGTAATGACAATTTTTTAAGGAAAAGAGTACATTATTGATTTTTATAAAGCTTTCATACAGAATACTATAAATTTTGCTATTAAAGTATCACCATGAAAATTTCTTAAAACTTTAGTTTCTGCTATGTACTTCGAAGATTTAATTTATGTACACAAGATATTATAGGCTATATATTTATTAAATTTTAAATCACGCTTGATTGTTTTTAAGTACTATAATTTATATAATAATAAATATTACATTATTGATTTTCATAAAGCTTTCATACGGAATATTATAAATCTTTGCTATTAAAGTATCACGATGAAAATTTCTTAAAACTTTAGTTTCTGCTATGTAGTTCCAAGATTTAATTTATATACACAAGATAATATAGGCTATAAATATATTAAATTTTAAATCATGCTTGATTGTTTTTAAGTATTATAGTTTATATAATAATAAAGAGTACATTATTGATTTTCATAAAGCTTTGATATGGAATAGTATAAATCTTTGCTATTAAAGTAACACGATGAAAATATATTAAAACTTTGGTTCCTGCTAAATATTCCAAGATTTAATTTATATACACAAAATAATATAGGCTATAAATTTATTAAATTTTAAATCATGCCTGAATGTTTTTAAGTACTATAATTTATATAATAATAAAGAGTACATTCTTGATTTTCATAAAGCTTTGATATGGAATACTATAAATCTTTGCTATTAAAGCATCACAATGAAAATTTCTTAAAACTTTTGTTTCAGCTAGATACTTTTAAGATTCAATTAATATACACAAGATAATATACGCTGTAAATTTATTAAATTTTAAATCATGCCTGATTGTTTTTAAGTACTATAATTTATATAATAATAAAGAGTACATTATTGATTTTCATAAAGCTTTGATATGGAATACTATAAATCTTTGTTATTAAAGTATCACGATGAAAATTTCTTTAAACTTTGGTTCCTGCTACATATTCCAAGATTCAATTTACATAGGATAATATACGCTATAAATTTATTAAATTTTAAATCATGACTCTTGATTATTTTTAAGTAGTATAATTTATATAATAATAAAGAGTACATTCTTGATTTTCATAAAGCTTTGATATGGAATACTATAAATCTTTGCTATTAAAGCATCACAATGAAAATTTCTTAAAACTTTTGTTTCAGCTAGATACTTTTAAGATTCAATTAATATACACAAGATAATATACGCTGTAAATTTATTAAATTTTAAATCATGCCTGATTGTTTTTAAGTACTATAATTTATATATAATAATAAAGAGTACATTATTGATTTTCATAAAGCTTTGATATGGAATACTATAAATCTTTGTTATTAAAGTATCACGAAAATTTCTTTAAACTTTGGTTCCTGCTACATATTCCAAGATTCAATTTACATAGGATAATATACGCTATAAATTTATTAAATTTTAAATCATGACTCTTGATTATTTTTAAGTAGTATAATTTATATAATAATAAAGTGTACATTATTGATTTTCATAAAGCTTTGATATGGAATACTATAAATCATTGCTATTAAAGTATCACGATGAAAATTTCTTAAAACTTTTGTTTCAGCTACATACTTTTAAGATTCAATTTATAAACAAAAGATAATATAAGCTGTAAATTTATTAAATTTTAAATCGTGCCTGATTGTTTTTAAGTGCCATAATTTATATAATAAATAAAATGTACATTATTGATTTTCATAAAGCTTTGATATTATATCCCATAAATATTTGCTATTAAAGTATCAGGATGAAAATTTCTTAAAACTTTTGTTTCAGTTACATTCTTTTAAGATTCAATTTATATACAGAAGATAATATAAGCTATAAATTTATTAAATTTTAAATCATGCCTTTTGATTATTTTAAAGTAATATAATTTATCGGTTCATTCAAAGTAAGAATGTTATAGAAAATTTGTTTGTTTTGTTTTGTTTGGATCACTACGGTCAACTCTTTTGCACACTAGGGTTAATGACACCGGGACCTATTGCTTAAAACCCATTCCGAACGGCTACGAGCATCCATGTCATAGTAGGATTCGAAACCACGAAATCCCGTACCGACGATCAGCACCCTAACCAATCGGCCAGCGGTCAGCCATATAGAAAAATTGAGACGAATTTAGATAATTCAAATTTTGTTAAAAAAATTTTATTTCTTGTTATGATTTTCTACTTTAAAACATTTACGCATTTTATAGTGTAAACTTTTTTAATATTACTCTGTCTATTTAGCGAATATAAATCCTCTTAATTAAAATTAAACTTTAAGGGAAGTTAAGTTAAAATGCATATCACTTAAAAGATTTTTTATTGGAATATTAACATAGTTTATTTGATGGATCCTATTTAAATTTCTAATTAGGGATTTTAAATTTTCTTAATGAAACTGAATGTCAGATAGGTCTAAATGTTTTATATTCTTATATTCTCATAAAATTTTTTATATTCTTATAAAATGCATACTTAATCTGAAATCTGAAACTTTTTATAGCGAATGCCGACAAATGTGTTTACTGGTAGTCGATTAAAACAATAATTTGTTTATTGGTGGTTTCGTATGTGTAATATACGCATACTAAATATTGATAAATGATATAATTTTGGATTATGAAGCTGAAAAGCACATTTCTAAAGAAATGGAAAAATGGAAATTTATTTCATTGATAGTTATATTTTTATACGCATTCCAGTTGTAATATTAGTGTTTGTCTGTTTTTCATATGGTAGTTCAATGCACCACTATTAACACCGTAATTGTGACAAAAAATATAAAATGTATTAGATATTATTTTTTATCAATTTTTTAAAAAAAGTATGAAAAAAGTTCTTCCGTTTCTTTGTCTGTTTTGACATTAATGATATGAAGTGAAATATTAGTTTTTAACTCAAGTAGGTTTTATTAAGTGTTTATTAAAAATCATCTTTTAGCCAAAGTTGTATTTATCCTACATCCAAAATGAATTATAATAATGAAAAGAATTCAGATCGCAATGCATTCTGTCCCCTATGTATGAAAAGCTATTATGATCCCTTAAAAATGACTCTATGAGAGACATTCGGGCATAATTTGCTTCGATGACTTTACTTTACCTGGTTGATACTAGATCTTAGACTGCAAAATACCAAGATCCTCTTTAATCTATGGTTATTTATGTTTACAAATCTTTATATATAAAATTTCCTGTCCTTCTGTTTCGAATAGAACTACTTCTAAACGGCTGGACAGATTTTGATGAAATTTTGTGTATGTAAAAAAGTTGGTTCGAGAATGGCTTAGATTCACAATTTGATCCGATAAAAAATCTGTTTTTATCAAAAAACCAAAAATGCGGGATTATTGAGATTATTATAATGCCACATTAAACCCTTCGCTGTCAACATATGTGTGGTACAGTGGTCAGCGCAACGGGTTTCAGTACGAAGGATTGAATCCCCGCACCGGCGATGTGTGATTTTTTAAACTAATATTACTACGTTTGGAATAACTGTACGCGTGGGGGCGTTAAGTATTTCTAAAAACTTTTTTTTTACTTTTGCATCAAAAGTTTCCAGTTTATTATTTTACTATTAAAATTTTTACTATTATTATTAAAACATTTTACAATTTTGGGATTTACAGCTTTAAAATAGGATAACGTCTGTCGGGTCGTCTAGAACTTTTATAAAATTGCTACATATATTAATTCCATTTATTAGTTTAAAGTATTATCTGGTATTTGATAAAGAAGTCCAAATAGGTACAAATATAGCATCATATAAACGAAAAAATAAAAGCGTAAAGTTTGACAATATTCATATATTCCTCTATACAAGCACTGTCATCCGTATAGTTTTAAATATAAATTCAAACTGTAATTTTAGACCACTGTGAAAAAATATTTTTAACTATTTTATGAGCTGAATTTAGCTTGAATATTATTTTTTATTCGGTTTAAAAAATTACATCACAAATTATTTCTTTTCTATATTGATGACCATCATTTGAAAAGTAGGGAAAGATTGAGTGCGGGAAACAACTGCAAATGACAGCATTCGCACGGAAATTTAGAAATAATTGCTTTAATTTTTCAAGGAAGGAATTTATCAGCTTTCAATTTTCGGAAACTTTACTTTTATGTCACTTCACGATTTGTCTCCTCTATTTTGACCACTTATGAAATGATTATAGTAGTTATAAAGTGAATTAGTCATTATTTTCCCCATGAGGAATACTATAAGTTCTATTTGATCTTAATGGTGCCTTTAATGACATAAAATCTTCGGAAACTTTTTTCCGTACACTGTAATCTACTTTTATAGCCTTGATGGACTTTCACCTTTTAGAAATTTTCTTCGAAATATAACATAGAAGAGTATAATATTTTAATATGTAACATTCTATATTGTCCATAATTGGACACTAAAGTTTGCTTTACAGATGTGATATAAATATAAAAGAAAATGAATTAGAAAACAAATGAATGATGAGGATGTCAAACTATTTTTTAGTTCACTTTGTTTAAAATGGCACAGGCAATTAATGCACCATCTACAGTAAGTAGATTAGTATTCTACGGATGCAAGAGGGTGGGAATCTTAATTTACTTTATTAACCCTTTAAAGGTCACCAAAATAAATTCATTTTAATTTAGTGTAATTAGTTTATAAATGTTATCTATGAACCATGTAAACGTAAAATATATGATAAGTTTTCTTTATATTCCTTAGGAGGGATTGCCTTAGAGGATACCTAAGAAGG
>CM063510.1:6110618-6115618 GCA_032207245.1 Pardosa pseudoannulata | reverse complement strand
AACATCTCCTTTATTAGATAGCTAATTGCTCACTGTAAGCTATATATTAAAAGTAAAAAAATCTATTATCATTGATGTTTGATATTAGGCTTAATGTTGGGAAATAGACCTGGTATGTATGCCGATGAACATAAGGCCATTAATCATCTCCACTTACCTAAAAATTGCAATATATTCTTGCGAACAATTAGAGAGATATAGTTCTAGAGAATGTACTTCGGGTTAATCACGGATCGATAAATTTGATAAACTTTTCTTCTGGTTTTCAATGCAGCTGTTACAAGCCCGAATACTCCTAATACGTGTAACAACTCGGTCCATTAACCACGCTAATGAGTCCGCAAGGAACCAACTGCAATGGGGGAATAGATCAGAGTTTCCCCATCTGACTTACTGCACCGCGTCAGGAACTGTTCCTGGACCGAATTAAAAAGAGGAAGTCTTTCAAAACTGATCTGTACTCCGGTAGTTCTCACTTTCTGCACTCATTTCTTCTTATCACTAATGGTCAGCCGCAGCGAAATATAAAAATAAATGTCTGAGGGGAAATGAGGGATTATGAAAGTTACCTCACATTGTTAATTAATTTTTGCAATATGAGGAAGATGCATTTTTAAAAGTTGCTTTTCAGAAATTTCTTATGTTAAAAACTTTAGTTTTAAACATCTAGTGCAGAATTTTAACATTATATCAATGGGTTTCATGATATAATTAAAGTCAGCCATCCATTTATATATACCTACATACACTTATATATATATATATATATATATATATATATTTGTGTGTCTGTGTTCATACACACAAATGTATGCTTGTATGTATGTATGTAAGAGTAACTATGTATGTATAGATAGTTCAATAGATTTTTATGCAGATTGAGAAAAAGTGTGTGAAAAATACATTGATTTCATATTTTTTATCTAACACTAGGAAACTAATGAAGTCATTGTAGTTTAATATATAATAGATAATATAGCTCAAAATCTAAGAAGAAATAAGTAAATAAATAATAATCTAATAGCTAATATATATGCATGAAATGTATAATTTAGATATATAATCTAAAATTGAAAACATTAAAAAAAATAAAAAGCGTTAAATATATATATATATATAAATATATATTATATATATATATATATATATATAAATATATATATATACATATATATATGTATATATATATAATATATATATATATATATATATTTTTATATATATTATATATAATATATATATATTATATGAATATATATATATATATATATATATATATATTTTATATATGTATATATATATAATAATAATATTTATATATATGATATATATTATTTATATATGTAAATATATGTTGTATATTGTATATATATATTATATATATATATATATTAATATATATATATATATTATATATATATATATATATAAATATATATGTATATATATATATATATATATATATAATATATATAATATAATATATTGTATATATGTATATAAATATATATATATTATATATATATATATATTTATATATATGTAAATATATATATATATATTATTTATATATATTTATATATATTTAGAAATTTTTATATATTATATTAAAATTTATATATATATTGTGTATATATTTATAAAATTATAATTATTTATTAACTATATTAAAAAAATTATTAAATTTATGAGTATATAAAAAATATAATTTATATTTATAATTATTTAGTATAAAATAATAAATATATTATATTATATATATTTTATATATTATATTATAAATAAGTATATATTAAATAAAAAATATATTATTTATATATATAAATTTTAAAAATTTTTATATTTTAAGTATAATTCTTAAAATACATGTTAACGTATAACTAATGCATATAACTAGTTAACAAAATTTTATTTCTAATAAAAATTAACTTTTGTCAAAGCACCTTTTTCTATTTTATGATTAAATGAAAATTCTAATTTTATTGCATTAATGTCATAAATTTAACTTTATGTAAAAATCTATTTAAAAAATTATTTTACATTTAAGATATTTAGAAAGCAAATCTAATTATGTACATAACGGTTACTATATACATTATTATGAAACAGTGATATTGATGCTATTATTACTTTTATTCGTAATATTTTATACAAATTCTTTTTATTACAGTATAGTTTTTAAAGTCATTTTGGTAATACAAATGGTTATATGACTATGAGCGAAGTGATTTCGATTAAATCCTTTTTACTATAAAGTAATAAATATTAAAATAAATTATACTTTACTTTAAATTTTGAGCGACTTTTATATGTAAAACTAATGACACGTATCAAGCCGTTTAAAAACCACATAAACTACGTTTGAGTTTTCCCTTTCTTCATAATAAAATAAAAATTACATCGATATATAAGTATATTTGCAAATATTTGTATTCATAAGGAACAGTAAATTTGATTAAATATTTTATTTAAAATCTATTTTATAAATTTTGTGGTTTATATGAACGAAATATTTTATAATCAGAATAAATTATGGGAAATAATGCGTAACATTCATTTTATTTTAATTTTGAAATATTCATAAATTTCATGGTACCATTTAAATTACGAGGACAGGCAATAATTTACTGCTTCAGAAATAATTTTATCTTTATTTCCAAATACATTATCAAATTGAAATTCCATTCTTGTTTAAAAGTTGGCTCCTTTATTTATATTTTTCCAATCAAGTTCCTTCAATATCCTTTTAATATAAGCTAATAAATATTAAAATAAATTATACTTTACTTTAAAATTTGAGCCGCATTTATATGTAAAACTAATGACACATATGAAATGGTTTAAAAACCACATAAACTAGGTTTGAATTTCCCCTTTCTTCGTAACAAAATAATAATTATATTAAAATATAAATATATTTGTAAACATTTTCATTCAAAAGCAACACTAAATTAGAGTAAATATTTTATTCAAAATCTATTTTATAAATTTTGTTGTTTATATGAACAAAAATATTTTACAAGAATAAATTATGATAAATAATGCGTTACATTCATTCGATTTTATTTTAATTTTGAAAGATTCATGAATCTAATGGTACCATTTAAATTACGAGGACAGGCAATAATTTACTGCTTCAGAAATAATTTTATCTTTATTTCCAAATACATTATTAAATTGAAATTCCATTCTTGTTTAAAAGTTGGCTCCTTTATTTATTTTTTTTTCCAATCAAGTTCCTTCAATATCTGAATAATATATAACTCACTAACTGAAAAGTCATTTCTTGTTTCACGAGTCCCGCACAAAAGAGGCAGTTAAAGTACATATACGACTCTTTGTAGGTACCGAAAGAGGAAACTACAGCAATTTAGAGTCTGATTAAATACCTCTTTGGAGCCCTGTATCACATGACTTTTACGCAGAGAGCATTATAAATAGCAGCATTCATGTAATAGAGGGTTATTAGCTACCATTTCGTGAAATGATGAACCATTCGAGAGTTTTAGGAAAAGAACAAATAAAGATGGTTAATTTTTCCTCTAAAGCACTTTTTTTCGTACTCTTTTTTTTTGCAAGCAACACAGTAAAAATTAAATACAGAGCACGTATTGCTTTCATCTACGAATGATCTCATATTTAACACATAAAAGAGAAGTTTCAAATGAAAATGGTCGAAGCAAAGTTTAAATATTTCCTAGTAAACTTCCAGCGTAAAAACATAACATTAAATAAATGCTTTTCTGTTGTTACAAAATAAAATACTGCAGAAAATTTGGGTAATTTAGTACACTTTTAATTACAGAACACTGAAAAAACTTTGAGGCGTAATTTGTATAAGTACTTTTAGCTGAAATGTATAGTTCAAAGAGAATGACGGTTTTTTTCTCTGAATAAATTCAGGAAACTTATCTAGATATAATAATCTAAAAAAAATTAAAGTTGAAAGTTGTGATGAATTTCCATTTAAAATTTAAAAATATTTCGTTGATGCGACATTATTTTAAATGTATTCACATCTTATACCATTTTAGTTTTAAGACGTTTTTACTTCAGGAAAAATACATTTACACGTCTGTTAACAGAACCATAAAGTTTAAAATTTGAAATTATTTTACTTGCAATTTATCACTTTAAAAATAATTTTATATTTTCTTTTGTATTTGTATACATCGCACACAGGCCTGCTTACTTTTACTTTAAATCAAAATTGCAAGTAAAATATAATTTTTTAAAATTAAAATGGTCATTAAGTAAGAATCAATTAAGTGTCACTAAACGAATTGGTGTAAAATTGTTTAATTCAAACTAAAAATATCTAAAATTATACAGTAAAACTATCTTCAAATCTGAAATAATTAAATATTTTGTATCATATATTTATTATGAAACAGTAGAGTTTTGCAAGTAATTAATTTTCAGTATTTAGTACACCTATATAATTAAAAATTACCCTAATATCAGAAATGTCTTACATTCTGCTCTGTTTAAATTTCAAACTTTTTCCCTGATCATTTATAAAAAACTAAACTTTTGAAAATAATTTCGTTTTATCATATGGGGCAATAGAATTAAAAAAAATAAGCAAAACCTATATACAAACAGTTTAAAAGGGAATAATACTTTTAACACACAGTATAATGCTTTTAAATACTATTAAATTTCAAAAATTAAGAGCTAATTTTTTACATCAAATAGAAGCTTGCAACTTTTTTTGATTTGTCAACCTATATTATGTTAATATAAGTGTAATTTTTATTTTATTGCTTTAAAAAGGAATGTTTTTTTTATTTTCAATTTCTATAATTTTTTTAATTTAAATTTTAAAATATTATAAACATTTAAATTTTTATTTTACACAACAAAACAGACAATAAACTGCTACATCATAGAAATTTCAGTATCTAATATACATATTTTTGCATATAAATACTTTTGGCAATTTCCATGTCTCTTTTTCGATATATAATGTATATTATTTTAGACAATTATACTATTTG
>CM063510.1:6088118-6100618 GCA_032207245.1 Pardosa pseudoannulata | reverse complement strand
TCTTCGTACTGTATGGATTTTTTTAACCAAACTTTCGAATTTAAAATCAGAATGAGAAGAAGTGATTCATCTTTAATGCATGCATCGCAGCACAAAAATTTTGAAACATTAGACCACAAATGATGAAAAAGAAATCCGCTTTATCATATCCGGTGATATAAAATCTATCTCTTCTCTGTCTAGAAAAACATTTGATAAATTCTTCTATTTATCATTAAATTTTGGTACTACTGATTTGAATATATTTTTCAATATTTTAGAAATTTAGAATAATTTTTTCTTTGAAAAATTCACCTCTGTCAAATGATGAGATCATTTTCTATGATTTTCTTTTACTCTTTTACCCTCTTCACTCTCTGTTATCCCGGAATATATAAATCAAAATATATATTATGTATATAATAATAATAATAATAATATATATATATATATATATATATATATATATATATATATATATATATATATATATATATATATATATATATATATATATATATATATATATATATATATATATATATAATATATATATATATATCATATATAAATATAGGCTATTATTATATAGGGGATTGTGATTAACCTTCATTTTCTACACAATTCTACACATACAATGTTCAGGTTGATGGAAATAGATTACACAGGCTTATTTAAGAACGCATGTTGTTATGAGGTGATTTAGATCAGTTATATAATTGATTCAATCATACAAGTAGTAAAATGCTCGGGATCTACATCTGACCTCATCACATGTTTGTAAAAAAACAGAGGACCATAAAACTATATTCTACGGATATTGTTGTATTGTATGGTGGTCTCTGGCGGGGTTCTGATCCCAGTCCCAGATTAGAATCCCGTCTCCGTACTTGACATTAAATAAGAATGTACCTTTGTGGAGTTATTTATGAGTCCCTAAGGACATGCCCAATTAGAAGGGGTAAGGTTTTCCACGTTGGCGGTCTCAAAGCGGGGTTTAAGCAGACCAATTAGATTCTTACAACTATCCCGATTGGATTAAATGAAGGAAGAGGGGACAAGGATGAAATTAATAAAATAAGAAAGATAAAAAGAGGTGAAGGTTTTCGATAGTCGATACGTAGAGAGGAGTCCGACAGAAGGTGTTCGATAGTCCAAACGAAGAGAGGAGTCCGACGGATCGAGTTCGAGAGGCCAGCCAAGTCCGACAGGAAGTGTTCCTGTATCAAATAGCACGGCCGCACCCCAAAAACTCAGGAGGAAGCCCCTGACCAGACCGACGAAAGATCCATAGATACCCATCAACCAGCAGTGTTCCGGGCACACCATTTTAACTCCCTAAAGGTATCCCCTTTTACATACATTTTGAAATTGAGATTAGGTCCTCTCTCTTATATTTACATAATTGCTTAAGTATTAAAAAACTATTCACAGAACTAATTTAAAAGATGTTGATAAAGCATATATTATGAAAATTAGCATCCGTTTTGTATGTACATGGATGTATATATATTATAATAAATTTACCTTTGTTATATTAAGCTAGTTTCGGATGTTGTTAATTTAGCTTTGAGTTTATTTTCATATCTTATGTCTGTAGTTTCCCAGAACCTGTGGTTAAATTTAGTACTAAAATACTTTTACACAACGCAATCCAAATAAAATCCCACTATACATTTGATCACAGGTTACTACTCAAATAAACACGAGGACTACAGGACACGTATAATAAATTACATCATATATTTTCGTTTTTAGACCATTCACTTTAAATTGAAAATATTTTTTTTTCTGTTGGGCCAGGTCTTATTTTAATTGCACTTAACAAGTTTCAGTTATTAATTGCCTGAATTAAAATTTATTCCGGTGAGTAATAGGTTTGCCTTCTTACTAGATTATTTACTAAAAATAATAGATACCTCTTTTTCATTATGTTTCTAGGTGGAGAAATGCGGTATAGGTTGCATTTAATTAGCCACTGAGTTTCATGACGTTAAGTGAAGCAGTTTTGGCCCTCTTTACAATTTTGCTTCAATAGCTGACAAAATATTTTTGGTGAGATATTTTTGAGGTTTGAGAAAATAGAGCGGGCTTCATACAAAGAAAATGTAAGGAAAGAACTTTCTGGGCCTGTAGAATGTTTTAATATTCTAGAATCATCTTATGTCTACTAGACTTTCATACTGTAACAAAGAGTTACAGTTGAACAAAGCCAGAGCGAAATCGACCTAGAGGTGAAAGCGGAGTGACCCTCCTTCGACCCCATTGGTCAAGAGGGGTTGCTAACCGTGGAGTAGCCCAGCTACGTTGCCCAACGAACTTTTTTTTAGAGAGATCTGCAGTCCCCCTCGGAGAGAGAGCAAAGGAGAAGGAGCTTGGGGGTTTGGATCTTCTGCGTTTTTTCGAGCACCATTTTTTTAAATCAAGACACCATGTTTGGCATATTTTCGAGTGTGGTCCCATTGGCATCATAGACTTAAAATCATTTTACATTTTATATCCTATTAACATTTCTATTAAAATTCTAATAAACAAAATTCCGCAGAAAGAATTAGTTTTACTTTTATCTCCGATTTCCACTATACGTGCGGCTGGCCTTGACGCTCTGTCGCCCTCATCATAACACATACAATTAAAATAATCTTTACAAGACTGAATAAAAGTTCATATCTTCAAAGTTTTTGAACACCACTTCAACAAAGGGTTTGTGGATTACAGGAATTTTGCACTTTTTTAAAGGAAAGTTTTTAAAAGAAAGCCGTGATAGTAATGCAAAGATTGAATTTTAAAAAGCATCTATACAGTGTTCTTCGGTAATATTTTTTATTTATCCTTTATATAAAGAATATGTTTTTTATTTCTATAAGATTACACACGTTGAAGTTCTATAAAATTTAATTGTTAAAATTGATTGTTATTCCTATAATTCATACTTTACATAATAAAAATAACTGCTACATTTTAATGATTTAAAACAATATTTACTATTATTTCGATAAAAGAAGCACTTCTGATAAATGCTCAATGAATCAATACGATTGTTACCAAAAATTGTTTGCAAATGAATATAATATTTTTTTACAAATGACCACCAATGTCAAATTTTTTTTAATTCATTTCAAAAAATTCGTTATTTTGTTAAGAAATATGATTGATTCATAAAATTTTCACTTATAATGGAAAGAATATATTTCTATTAGAAATTAACAATAAATGTGTTAATTGAATAATGAATAAATAAATAAATATAATATACCTACACATACGCACACACAATACACACATATATATATATAAATATATATAATATATATATATATATATAATATATATTATATATATATATTATTTATGTATATTGTGTTGTGTGTGTATAGTAACATATGATATATTTGTTGTGTGCAAACATACATGTACTGGCTAATATATATAATATATATAAATTACATCATATATTTTCGTTTTAGATCTTATTAAATTGAATTTTTTTTCTGATGTATATTTTAATTATATATATATATTTTATTGATAATTAAAATAGTGATATATGTTTCGTACTAGATTCGTTTATTATACACCACCTAAAATCTCATACCATATACGTTGCAAATACGGATCATATAACTGATAAGTGACATATTGTATGTTGTATTGAAATATATATATACATATATTATATTTATATATATAATATATATATATATATATATATATATATATATATATATATATAAAATATATATATATATATATATACACTAGTTTTTATCACGTCCTTTTGTCTCAGTTTTTGTCCATTGTTTCTACAAAAGGACGTATCATTCTATCTTTCATATAAATATTTATAATATATATATAATATTATTATATAAATATATGTATATATATATAATATATATGAAATATATACATATATATATATACATACATACTAATATATATATATATAATATATATCTATATATATATATTATATATATTTTTCTTTAAAAGATTTATATATTTGTAGAAGTAAAAATGTTATATAATGGAGTAAATAGTTATATATATTATAATATCAATATTTAAATTATTTAAATAAAATGTATGTATATGTATAAAGTATATATATTTATATATTTTATATTTATATAATTATATATATATAATATATATATATATATAAATATATATATATTATATATATTTATAGTATATTATAAATATAAAATATATATATAAATAATATATATATATTTTATATACTTTTATAATATATATTAAATATAATATTATAATATAAATATATATAGTATAAAGTAGGTTATTGTTTTAGAAAACAATGACAAAAAATGCGAGCGAAAAAGTTTAAATTTTCTTACAACATCAAAAAACATGTAAGAAGTTATACATAAAAGTTAAAATAAAATATTACGAGATTAACTTAATATTTGTAGTAAATAAAATATACAGAAATTTAATCTCTTTTTTTGAAAAATTTTCTCAACAAAAATCAATTAAAATATTATACAGTTATAAATTGAGAATATATTTTATAATAAAAACATATTTTATATTCTTTAATGATAATATTTGTCTATCCTATTATATAATTTTATCATTAAAATTTTGTATTAGCATTAGATAATTAAAATAAAAAATTATATGTTTAAACATAATTTAAATTTTAAATCTAAAGATTATTTTAGTTCATAAAAATCCATATTATCTTGCTTTAATAATTATTGTTACTTTGAGAATCATTTTTTAGGTTATGTGTTGTTATAAAAAGTGACTTAAGACTAGCTATTTTAATTATTCGATTTTCCTTTTCAAACTTGTCTTGTAAAATGATAAGCTATAACTCTGTTAAAATGTAGTAAGTATTATTTTTATTTAAAATAATAAAATTTTATTTAGTCTTGTATAAAAGTAATAATAATCTTAGACCATTCAGTTGCTAATCTTTCAAATTTTTGTCTATTATAAATGATAAGAATGTATTAGATATATTAAAAAAAGATAATTTTTTAGTCTTCTTAGTAAAAAGATACTTAGTTTAGATAATTATATTCTAAATATTTAAATGTTTGTCTGTTAAAAGTGATAGTTCTATTAGTTTAGTTTCAAATAATCACATTTACACGGATATTTTTAAATATATTAATATGAGATTTATAAAATACATATAGTAAAAGCTGAATAAATTCATTTTATTAAAGTACAAACGTTTTTGATTTAACCAAAACATTTATAAAGTGCAGTACTTTAATTTAATGACTTATAGATTTTTACTGTATATTACACTTTGAGTATAGAATAATATCACAATTGTTCTCAAATTTGCATATATTTAAAATACATTACATAAAACAATTTTTTAATACTTTAAATTATTACGCTCTAAAATTCGATAAATTACTTTGAATAAAGTACAAAACAAATGATAAAAAATAAAGATATTGAGTACTATGTAATACATTTAAGATAATTAGAAGAAGGTATAAAATATATATGCACATCCAACCACTTTTAAAAATATTAATATAAATGATTTATACAATACATAATACATAAAGCTGTAAGAAAATTACTTTTGCTTAAGTGCAAAGATTTTTCATTTAATTCGAGAACATCTATCAAAAATTCTTCTACTGCTGTACTTGATAACTAATAACTTTCAGATATTTATTCTACTTTTAAACTTTGTTTAGAGACAACTTTCAGTATCGAAAATTGGTTATATTTAATACGCACTATATAAGGTAATTATTTCGATTTGTGGAATCTTTTCTAACAATGTTTCTTTCATCAGATGTAATACAATCTACGAAATTCGACAAATTAGTTAATAATTCTTAAGTGCAAAATACATGATTGAAAAATAGATAAATAGAAAAATATGTAACGAAATTTAAAATAATTGGAACAATTATTGAAAAAAAATAAAAATCGAATTGTAAGCTTTAAGGAAGTAATATTCAGTTCTTTATGTATGCATAATTTAATGAGGGGTTTAATTTTACAATGATTTTATTTTTACAAATTGATACAGTTTGCTTAACATTTAATTCGCAAGAAATATATTACTATCACATGAGAAATTAATCTTATTCTTTCCAGCCTTTTTGTATATAATATATATAATATATATTATATAATATATATATTATAATATAATATATATATATATATATATAGTTAATATATATAAATATATATAATATATATAATATATATATATATATATATAAATATATATAAATATATTATATATATTTAATATATTTTTATAATAATATATTTATATATAAAATATAAAATATATTAAATATAAAATATCCTCTTTTAATTAAAATGATAAGACCCCCAATTAAATTAAAAAAGGAAATTTATGTTATACATAACACTCTTTGTATTTAATATACTGAATAGAATTAATTAGCAACATTTCGAATCAATTACCCTCAAACACATACAATTTATGTATATTGCATTACGTGTACAATATAGTGAATGTAAAAGTATAAAATATAAATATATAAAGAATTTTTCATAATGTATTTTTAAATGTGTATTTAATACATAAAATTTTCTACAAAGGGAAGTGCTGTACATTTTTATCATCTCTATATTATGCTATGATTTTAACAAATGTACAAATAAAAATCTAAAATGAAAGCATATATGTAATTTTAAATAATTATTAAAAAGAGGATAATATTGTTCAATATATAACATTTCTGATTACTTGATGGACAGGGGTAACTATAATAAAATTATTTCTGTATAACATATGTGTGAGAAATATTCATGACTATAATTGAGGCACTAAATGTATCCGAGGTTACAATGTAATTTCCGTCAGATCTAGATGCATGTTCACATACTTGTGACGCTTTGTAGTAGAGCTGTATTAATTAATTGGATATGTATAGTTCCGTTGCGAATGTGATAATCTTTCCATATTTTTACCGTTTTTAATTTTAACACAGAATTTATCATTTCTACTATTTGATAGTTTGAATTTCAATCTTGTAAGTAAAGTGGTCTCACTCACGGAAAATATATTGAAATCTGTTACAAACATTAGATAGTTTTTTTTCCAAAGGATAGTCTGTTTGTTATTCAGATGTCTTAATAGATAGCGATACATGTTCCTCTTATATATGTTATACATAAGCATAACATATTATTCAGGAAAAATTTACAATGATGAAAAATGCAAGTTTATTTTTATTCCAAGTAAAAGTATAATTAAAATCATAATTCATAAACCAGAACTGCAATATCAGTTAAAGCAAGAACTAAATACAGTTACACGGGACTAGACTACGAACTACACACAGGATTAGAGACACGAACTGAACTTCAATTAACACAGAATTTATCATTTCTACATTTTGATAGTCTTTATTTCAATCTTATAATCACGGCGTACTCACACACGGAAAATGTGTATAAATCTGTTACAAACATTAGATAATTTTTTGTTTCCAAAGAAGATTCTGTTTGTTAAATATAAGTGTATGAATAATTTCTTATAATGTATTTTTTAAATGTGTATTTAAATAAAATTTTCTATAAAGGGATGTGATGTTATTTTGTATTATTTTTATATAATGTTATAATTTTAATTAATGTACAAATAAAATTTTAAAATGAAAGCATATACGTAATTTTAAATAATACTTAAAAATTGATAATATTTTGCAACATGTTACATTTCTGATTACTTGATGGACAGGGGTAACTATAATACAATTATTTCTGTATAACATATGTGTGAGAAATATTCATGACTGTAATTGAGGCACTAAATGTATCCGAGGTTACAATGTAATTTCCGTCAGATCTAGATTCTTGTTCACATACTTGTGACGCTTTGTAGTAGAGCTGTATTAATTAATTGGATATGTATAGTTCCGTTGCGAATGTGATAAACTTTCCTAATTTTTACCGTTTTTAATTTTAACACAGAATTTATCATTTCTACTATTTGATAGTTTGAATTTTAATCTTGTAAGTAAGGTGGACTCACACACGGAAAATATATTAAAATATTTTACTTTATATAGTTTTGTTTTTCCAAAGGAGAGTCTGTTGTTCAAATGTCGTAATAAATAGCGATACAAGATTCTCTTATATATGTTATACATAAGCATAACATATAATTCATGCAAAATACACAAAAATGGGATATGCAAGTTTATTTTTATAGTAAAATTATAACTAATATCAAAACGTATAAACCAGAACTACAATAGCAGTTAAAACACGAACATTGATTTGATTATTTAATAGCCAGCGATATCATTAAAAGTAAATTAGAACGAGGAAAATTCTCAAGACAGTTTCATAAAAGTATTGTATATCAAAAGTAATATATAAGAAATATATTGTATAAAAGACAAAAATCATGTTGATGCTGTACAGGTGATACCTAAAATAATTATAGTCAAAACTATTCACACAGATCTTGTTTATTTAGACAAATTATGTATACCTTTAATGTGATTATAATAACAACTGTAACACACTTCTAGCAAAATTCCCCAATATAATAATAGTCTAAGTTATCTGTTCGTCTTTCCATGACTTTAAGAAGTAGTGAGCCTGGAATGGATAGAGCATCCATATTGGATTCTTAATGAGTGCGGGTTAATAAAATTCAAAGCGAATCTTTAAAACTTCCAAAATCCTCCTCCCCCCTTTTCGAGCGTTTGATGCCATGACTACAAGCCCTATTTTCTCCGAATAAGAGCAGGCTATTAAGTTTATCAGATAATAAATAGGTAAAAATAGCATTTATTTCTAGCATCATGACGTCATTTCTTTAACCATCTCATTTAATCCTTTCTTATTTTAAATGATTTAAATATCGACTACATTATTTTCATACGTTTCATCACAGAACTGATATATTACGTAAATAATTTTGCTGTTGTTCAAATGTCATAATAAATAGCGATACAAGTTTCTCTTATATATTTTATACATAAGCATAACATATAATTCATGTAAAATATACAAATATGAGAAATGCAAGTTTATTTTTATTATAAGTAAAATTATGACTAATATCAAAACACATAAACCGGAACTGCCATATCAGTTAAAACACGAATATTGATTTGATTATTTAGAAGCCAGCGATATCATTAAAAGTAAATTAGAACGAGAAAAATTCTCAAGACTGTTTCATAAAAGTATTGTATATCAAAAGAAATATATAAGAAATATATTGTATAAAAGACAAAAATCATGTTGATGCTGTACAGGTGATACCTAAAATAATTATAGTCAAAACTATTCACACAGATCTTGTTTATTTAGACAAATTATGTATACCTTTAATGTGATTATAATAACAACTGTAACACACTTCTAGCAAAATTCCCCTATATAATAATAGTCTAAGTTATCTGTTCGTCTGTCCATGACTTTAAGAAGCAGTGAGCCTGGAATGGATACAGCATCCATATTGGATTCTTAATGAGTGCGGGTTAATAAAATTCAAAGCGAACCTTTAAAACTTCCGAAATCCCCCTTCCCCCTTTTCGATCGTTTAGTGCCATGGCTACAACTATATTTTCTCCGAATAAGAGCAGGATATTAAGTTTATCAGATAATAAATAGGTAAAAATAGCATTTATTTCTAGCATTATGACGTCATTTCTTTAACAATCTCATTTAATCCTTTCTTATTTTAAATGATTTAAATATCGACTACATTATTTTCATACGTTTCATCACAGAACTGATATATTACGTAAATAATTTTGTTTGGATTAAATAATAGGTTAGGTACATATGTGATAACTTGAAATTTAATCATCGATTATTTTTTGTTGCAATGACACTTTTATCACTCGTATTAACAACAAATTATTTTCATAAAAGTCTAGGATTCTATTTCACAGACTAATTAATATCTAGCGTTTAAGTTATATATCTTTGAAAATTAAGAAGTGTGTTAAGATTAGTTTTTATTTTTTAAACATAGCCACATGGTTTGATTAAAAGAAATCAACGTGATCTAAACTGCATTCACAGTATGACACATTAGAGGAGTAACATTAGAAGATAAACAAATTATTGACACATTAGAAAATAAAAAATTATTGAGCGTGTACCATATAATTCTCAGCAAAAAACAAACTATGCTTTGTTTTCTTATTCAAGTACTCCATGATATAGACGGTTTCAGGGAAATACGACAAGAAACACCATAAGATTTATTTTATTAATTTATATATATATTATTATTATATGCTTTCCGTTATGTTACAATACTCCAATCTCATGAGAAAAACATATATCTTTGAAAATTAAGAAGTGTGTTAAGATTAGTGTTTATTTTTTATACATAGCCACATGGTTTGACTAAATGAAATCAACTTGTCCTAAACTGCATTCACAGTATGACACATTAGAGGAGTAACATTAGAAGATAAACAAATTATTGACACATTGGAAAATAAACAAATTATTGAGCGTGTACCATATAATTATCAGCAAAAAACAAACTATACTTTGTTTTCTTATTCAAGTACTGCATGATATAGACGGTTTCAGGGAAATACGACAAGAAACACCATAAGATTTATTTTATTAATTTATATATATATTATTATTATATGCTTTCCGTTATGTTACAATACTCCAATCTCATGAGAAAAACATATATCTTTGAAAATTAAGAAGTGTGTTAAGATTAGTTTTTATTTTTTAAACATAGCCACATGGTTTGACTAAAAGAAATCAACGTGATCTAAACTCCATTCACAGTATGGCACATTAGAGGAGTAACATTAGAAGATAAACAAATTATTGACACATTAGAAGATAAAAAAATATTGTACGTGTACCAGATAATTATCAGCAAAAAACAAACCATGCTTTGTTTTCTTATTCAAGTACTGCATGATATAGACGGTTTCAGAGAAATACGACAAGAAACGCCATAAGATTTATTTTATTAGATTACATATATATTATTATTATATGCTTTCCGTTATGTTACAATACTCCAATCTCACGAGAAAAACTAATATCTTTGAAAATTAAGAAGTGTGTTAAGATTAGTTTTTTATTTTTTAAACATAGCCACATGGTTTGACTAAAAGAAATCAACGTGATCTAAACTGTATTCACAGTATGACACATTAGAGGAGTAGAATTAGAAGATAAACAAATTATTGACACATTGGAAAATAAACAAATTATTGAGCGTGTACCAGATAATTCTCAGCAAAAAACAAAACATGCTTTGTTTTCTTATTCAAGTACTCCATGATATAGACGGTTTCAGGGAAATACGACAAGAAACACCATAAGATTTATTTTATTAGATTACATATATATTATTATTATATGCTTTCCGTTATGTTACAATACTCCAATCTCATGAGAAAAACATATATCTTTGAAAATTAAGAAATGTGTTAAGATTAGTTTTTATTTTTTAAACATAGCCACATGGTTTGACTAAAAGAAATCAACGTGATCTAAACTGTATTCACAGTATGACACATTAGAGGAGTAGAATTAGAAGATAAACAAATTATTGACACATTGGAAAATAAACAAATTATTGAGCGTGTACCAGATAATTCTCAGCAAAAAACAAAACATGCTTTGTTTTCTTATTCAAGTACTCCATGATATAGACGGTTTCAGGGAAATACGACAAGAAACGCCATAAGATTTATTTTATTAGATTACATATATATTATTATTATATGCTTTCCGTTATGTTACAATACTCCAATCTCACGAGAAAAACTATATCTTTGAAAATTAAGAAGTGTGTTAAGATTAGTGTTTATTTTTTATACATAGCCACATGGTTTGACTAAATGAAATCAACTTGTCCTAAACTGCATTCACAGTATGACACATTAGAGGAGTAACATTAGAAGATAAACAAATTATTGACACATTGGAAAATAAACAAATTATTGAGCGTGTACCAGATAATTCTCAGCAAAAAACAAAACATGCTTTGTTTTCTTATTCAAGTACTCCATGATATAGACGGTTTCAGGGAAATACGACAAGAAACACCATAAGATTTATTTTATTAATTTATATATATATTATTATTATATGCTTTCCGTTATGTTACAATACTCCAATCTCATGAGAAAAACATATATCTTTGAAAATTAAGAAGTGTGTTAAGATTAGTTTTTATTTTTTAAACATAGCCACATGGTTTGACTAAAAGAAATCAACGTGATCTAAACTCCATTCACAGTATGGCACATTAGAGGAGTAACATTAGAAGATAAACAAATTATTGACACATTAGAAGATAAAAAAATATTGTACGTGTACCAGATAATTATCAGCAAAAAACAAACCATGCTTTGTTTTCTTATTCAAGTACTGCATGATATAGACGGTTTCAGAGAAATACGACAAGAAACGCCATAAGATTTATTTTATTAGATTACATATATATTATTATTATATGCTTTCCGTTATGTTACAATACTCCAATCTCACGAGAAAAACTAATATCTTTGAAAATTAAG
>CM063510.1:6055618-6078118 GCA_032207245.1 Pardosa pseudoannulata | reverse complement strand
TTACGATTGAAGGAAGTAAATCATATTATGTTTTAAATATAAAACGAATAATTTTCAATAAAATCATCAAAAGAATAAATATTTATAATTAAATTTAGAATCTTGACACAATGATCTAAAATTTTCAAAATATCACACTGAGAAGTTTTTTTTTCATCTTACAAACTTACATGAACTTCAATCGGTTGATCGGAGATGTCAGATAGACGTGTGCTAATATTACCACTTTCTACCAGGAAAACAACTTCCTGTGATCTTGACCTCAGTAGTATATTTATTCAGGTAACCCTATGCAATGCAAGAACTAACGATGCAGTTTAAGATTATTTTTCTATTTGTTTTAGACTATTTGAACTTTTAGATATCTTAAACAAGTCCCCTTTAACGTCCGCAACTTGAGGTTTTTATTATAAGTTTTCCTATTAATGTTCGCCTTCCTTTTCCTTATGATAATTTTTAAATGCGTTTCAGATTTCAACTATCAAAAAACACTAGTTCATTAGTGTGTATTTGTTGACAGAAATGATGAATTAAGCGATTTCGAAACAGAAGTGAAAACCTACAGACCAAGTACTGCGAAAAATTACACAAATGCTTCTAATACCTGAAATGCACACAAAAGGAAAATCATATAAATAATGTAGATTAACACAATATTCCTGCATGAAATGGAATGTACTTTTTGTTTTTGAACATGCAATAACAATGAGTCAAAAATATTTCGCAAAGCACTGATCTTAAATTTAGTAGTTCAATGTAAGTAAGATCAATTCCCTTTGTCATTTTTAAGTAACGTATTTTTATATTTTTACGTTAGTAATGCATTTTTATGTTATAGAGGCTGTTATGCACACATTTTTTAGACGATGTATATTGTAGTCACAAAACTACATTACATAAAATTTTTGTGTTTGAAATGTTTTATTTAATAGACCTTATTCTGAACTATCTTTCGACACCGTAATTTCCAGGATAATAATGCCTTTTGAACTGTCAGAAGAGGTATTCTATTCCATTCCTCCTGAACAGCTTTGCAGAGTCCTGTAAGGGTTGTGGCATGACATTTGGATAATCCAGAAGTCCGAAAGCACAAAAATCCATAGATGATACATCTGGAGATTTAGTAGGGATATTAGTGAAGGGTATGGCCTTGATACCGGTTTTTTGTTCCATTTCTTTTAGAGAATTTACAGTGGATTTTGATGTGGGACTGCTAGATTTACGGATTGATGACACTGCGGGTACAGCGATGGTAATTCATTCAGAAAAAATAGAGAAAAATTATGTTCCTGATAGTGTTTGGAGTTAATCTTGACATTTCTTTCAACTCTTTTCATTTTTAACTTGACATCATATGATAAACCAACAACAACTATGAATCCTTTAGATAAACGTTCTTCCGATTCTTTGAACCATGTACGTTTTCCCCCTTTTATGATAATAATTGGCTCTTTTATTATTGCAGTTATTTAAATACATCCATGATTCATTTATTGTGACAATGTTTTTTAAATTTCTTTGGATATATTTTTCTCATACAGAATTCTGCAACTTGTCCTGCTTTCAGCTATATGCTTTAGAGAAAGACGATATACATTGATACACATTACGATATACATTCTTAAGATTTAAATCAACGTTAATCATTTTGTTTACAGTGAAAACTGAGCATTTTAATGACTTTTTTCTAGATTTTATTTTATTTAACATTAAACAGCGTACCTTTGAAATAGTCAAATATGTTTTTTCCTCGGATACTTGTTTGGAAATTTTGTACCACTTCAGGCTCCAATTAGACATTTTGTTTACTTTCCTTTTGACGATATTACCTATTGACGCTATAGAATCACAAAACTATGACTCTCACATCGTTTTTGGATAACGGAATATGAATAACTCTTTTCGAAAACAGCAAAAATATAGCCGTTTGAAAACGCCATTTTGAATAAAATAAACCTCTCAAGTCACAAACAATAATTTTGTTAACCAGTAATACCGCTAACCAAAATCGTATACAAACTATGTATTTTGTACAAAAATGTACAAAAATGTATTCAGTATTTTTTCAACTGAATTAATTGCTTCATTATATATTTTATAAAACAGTATTTGTAACAGCTTTTGTAAATAATAAACATACATAAAAGGAGATATTTTAAAAATGAAGAAAGTAAATTTGAATTTATAACAGGCTTGAACTTAGAACGAAAATATGACATCTGAATCAATGAAAATCAATAGAAATCATGTAAATCTAAAATATATATGGGAGACACACTACGGTCGGTGCATCAATTTGCAAAGTATTCTTGATGGAGTGTTAATTATCAATTTCTTAAGAGAATTTTAACTTATAGCTAATTATTTAGTAATACATTTTATTATCTAGATGTCATAATAAAAAATTCATATTTTCTTGAAATTCTCAATAAAACTACAGAAAACTAAAAAAATAATTTAATAAAGATACGTTTCTGAGATGGTCTGACAGACTGATTAAATTATATGCTCTAAGCATTTACCGTTAGTGTCAAATAGTCAAATTATATGTCCAAAGACACTTACAATTAACATGGTGGCATTTTTCTCAATTATAATGCTCCACATATGAATTGTGTTGTAAAGAAAAAAGAAGTGAATCATTTCCCTTTGATGTTTCATTTTATAAAGTACTTATACGTATCAAAGAGTTAATTAAATATTCTTATTTGAGTCTTAAGAAGATTTCAGATTATTAAATGAGATCCATTTAATTAAAATATAAAAGTTCTCACCGTATGCTTACGAAAATAATTACATAAACCAGTAATATGTGTTAACTGTCATATTTACCTGAAATATAAACATAAAGTTTTATAATTATCTAGTATGTAACATGTATCTGTCGACATCTTTTCTCCTTTATTTTCTAAGAAGGAAATAATAAACTGCTTAATAATTACGAGGCTTTGTGGGATGATTTTTTATTGTCTACCAGGACTGGATGACATGAGAAATTTAACATCGTAACATATCCCCAAATTGATATTCATATCATTGATAAATCTTGATAATACTTACTAAAGTAATAGGATATATTACTTTATTTTATTACTATTTCTTATATTACTATTTTTGAATGACGTTAGCTTTCTTTCATTCCAAATTTTTTTTTTTTTGATGATTAAAATTTTTAGAAATACAATTTGATCCTAAACAGTAGGATTTCAGAAACGTAAGAACGATTTTTTAATAATAATTCATTTTAACATTTTTTCAGAAGTAATTTGTTCAGATACTAAACAGGATTGTTTATTGAAACTGTAAATTGTTACTACTAATTTACAGTGACTATTTATGCCATATCATATTTATCCTATTTGTAAATTAAACTCCTTTCATTGGTAAACAGATCTTCCGTATCGGATTCAGCGGGTTTGAATTTCGCTCCCGGTATGTAGGTTCGAAATCAGCTTTGAGTAGTAGCTGTCGGTCAATAGCGTACGTAGAGCATAAATAGTAGACCGTAGCAAAATCGTTCATAAAATATCCTGCAGGCGGAAGCGTAATATGACCTACAGCTATCAAGGCGCTGGACTCATAAGTTATTAATAAAATATTTGACTCGTGTATTCTAAAAATCAGTCATTAGCATTAGTGAGCATATCAATTTTAGTTTTTCTTATCCCTATGGTCGAAATATTTATAAAAGTTATTGTACTCTTAAAAAGGGAAGACCGTAAATAAAACTATTTAGTAACACTTAGCTACTTTACATTTAAATTTTAATTTTTGTAAGTCTAATTTCTGTATATCATCATGGAGAAAGAAAATAAATGAATGTCTCAAAGGTTTTAATTTGAATAGAAAAGGATTTTTTGTTATAATTTTTGTAATTTTTTTGTTTTTGTCTGATTATTTCTAGCTGGTCTGATGGGATGAAACAAAAAGAAGGATTCATCATAATCTATTTTTATAACGTCAAAACTAATTATTAAATAAAAGCAAATTATTCATAACTTCTACAATACAGCTGTTATATTTTAAAAGTAAACTTCAGTTAAAAACCTTTTGCTTCTCAATTTCAGATCTTGACATGAAAAACTACAAATTTTCAGAATGGTAAAAAAAAATGTTAATGCAATTTTCTCCTTAAAATTCAAAATTACTTAACGGATAACAATTAACGGATATAATTCTAGTTTTTTTATATTATCATGGAATAATGAAATAAATGTATGCCTCAAAAATTTGAGTTAAAATAAAAAAATAATTTATTTTGATAATTTTTTTAAATATTTTGTTTTCTGTCTATTTCTAACTGGTGTGATGGGATGAAACAAAAAAAAAATAATTCATCATAATATATTTTTATAACTTCAAATTTAACTATTTAACCAAAAGTAAGTTATTCATTACTTCAACAATGCAACTGTTATATATTTTTTGAAAAAGTAAGCTTCTTTAAAAAACTTTTGCTTCTAAACTTGAGTTCTTGAAATAACAACCAAAAATTTTCAAAAAGGTAAAATAAATATTAATGCAGTTTTCTCCTTAAAATGCAAAATTACTTAACGGATATAATTCTAGTTTCTGTTTATCATCATGGAGTAATGAAATAAATATGTCTCAAAAATTTGAATTTTTAAAAATGATTTACTTTCATTATTTTTTTAATTTTTTTTTTTTGTTTTTTGTCTGACTATTTCAATCTGGTCTGAAGAGATGAAACAAAATGATTGATTCATCATAATCTATTTTATAACTTCAAAACTAATCATTAAATAAAAGTAAATTATTCATTACTTCAACAAAACAGCTATTATATTTAATAAATATAAACTTCATTAAAAACCTTTTAATTGTAAACGTGAGATCTTGACATAAAAAACTACAAATTTTTAGAATGGTAAAAAAAATATTAATGCGATTTTTTTACTCAAAATACAAAATTACTTAACGGATAAAAACTAACGGATATAATCCTAGTTTCTGTTTATTATCACGAAGAGATGAAGTAAATGTATATCTCAAGAATTTGAATTTAAAAAATAGGATTTACTTTGATTACTTTATTTTTTTGTTTTCTGTCTCAATTTTTCCAGCTCGTCTGCTGAGATTAAACAAAAAGAATGCTTCATCATAATATATTTTTATAACTTCAAATCTAATTATTAAATAAAAGTAAATTATTTATTACTTCAACAATACAACTATTATATTAAAAAAAATTAAAGTTCATTAAAAAACTTTTGCTTCTAAACTTCATATCTTGTCATAAACAACCACAAATTTTCAGAACTGTAAAATAAATATTAATGCAATTTTCTCCTTAAAATGCAAAATTACTTAACGGATAACACCTTTAGAATCTAAACCTATGACTAAAATTCTATTAAAACAGTGCGGTTAGAAAGCTTACATGTCTTTTAAAAACCCTCAATAAAACTACAGAAATATATAAAAGAAAACAATAATTAAGTTATGTGTGAGAATAAAAATAGGAATAACATTCTGAGTTGGTCTCACATACTAATTAAAATGTGTGTTTCAAACATTTTAAGCTCTTTGTCAAATAATCCAATTACACAACTGAAGACCCTCTTAGAATTTATATGGTGGTGTTTTTTTATTCTAATGTTCCACATATGAATTGCATTCTAAAAGGAACAAAATTATTTCCCTTTGATGTTTCCTTTTCTAAAGTACTTATGCGTATCAGACATTTAATTAAGTATTCTTAAGAAGATTTCAAGATATTAAATGAGTTGTTTTCAATTAAAATAAAAGTTCTCGCTTTATTTGTGCGAAAATATTTATATAAAACAGTAAGAGATGTTAATTGTCGTCTTTACCTCAAATACCAAACATAAAATGCAGATTCTAAGTATGGCATAATTGTCGATGCTCTTCATTATTTATTTTTGATAAATGAAATAATAGACTGTTTAATAATTAAGATATCTGAAAGGGGTATTTATATTTAACATTGATATAACTTAATATGTAATAATTTTAAAATTTAGAATATATCTATAATATTCAACATACATAAAGCGACATGGATGAAATCTTTCCGTTATAAATTTTAATTATTTTTAAACAAATATTATAAATTTATGTTATATATTGAGGATGGTATCTATGATTATTAATTTATTTTATAACGTGAAAACTATTAACTTTTACAAAACAAAGTGCTTTATTCTATAATTTTATTTAATAAACTTAGGATATTTTAGTAGAAGATAAATAGTTCACTCTTTTTTCGATAGATCAAACTCAATTAAACAAATGACAGTTTTTCAAACAGATATGTTTAAATATTTAAGTTTTACCAAATTAGGTAACAAATATTATAAATTTATGTTATATATTGAGGATGATAGCTGTGATTATTAAATTACTTTATAACATGAAAACTATGAATTTTTACATAGCAAAGTTCTTTCTTATATAATTTTAATTTATAAACTTAGGAGATTTTATATAAATTAAAATAATTCAATGTTTTCTCGATAGATCGAACTCAACTAAATAAATGATATATTTTAAAACTTACATATTACATATTTAGAAATAATTAATCTATTATAAATATGTATATTAATTATTAACTTAATGAATGGGATGGTTTATAAGTTTTTAAAAATGCATATTCATTAAACTAACAATACCATAAAATGTATAGAGGTATCAATATAATTCACATAGTCTCAAAAAATATATAACGATCTAAACTTTAACTGTTATATAGTTTTTAAAAATGCATATTCATTAACTCCTTAATGCACATTTTTTCACATCACAAGGCTGACCAAAAAAATCATTTTTTAATGTAAAAAACACAATTTAGAACGTTGAATTTAGAAAAAAATATATTTTATACTTGAATATGCAAGTGTTATAGCTTACAATCCCATGTAAAAAATAAATATCTGTAAACCGAGTGTTTTTCTTTTAGCTTTCACATTGTTATTTTCAATTCTCGATTGAATTCGAGTGTGAAAAACAACGCAGCTCGAATCATGTGGAGGGTGAACAGTTTAGCCAGTTTAGCGCACTCGAGTTGACACGCGGGTGCATGTTAAAGGGTTAGAAAAGAACAATACCTTAAAATGTATAGAGGTATCAGTATAATTCATGTAGCATCTCTTATTTCAAAGTTCTCTCTTATTTCAAAAATTTTGAATAATCATTTTTTAAAATGTTTCACTTCACATATATTTATTTAAAACGTGAATTTGAGGGATTTTATTATTTTTAATCACGACTATTAAAAACAATTTTTAAACATTAATGTATATAGTTTTTTATTAAATTAAAACTATCGTCTACATTTTGAAAGCTATTATTAAATACGTAACATATTAAATTGCGTATTTTTAACATAATTACATATTGCCACATTCCACAAGAAAGATATCGTGCACCATGGCACAATGGTTGTTGGCTGAGAACCGAAAGGTCTCCTGTTCCATCCTGAGTCAGGACAAATTAATTAGTCAAGAAGACTTCTAAATTACGCAAATTTTCTGTTCCATTAAAATAAATCTAGAATGTTCTGTTACCGTATAAAAGCTTCTGTTAAATCTGCTAGTTGTTGTTTGAGTACGAGCTAGGCAGCTTGGCATTTAATAAACGGTGTTATTTTTAAACTTGACAATTCATTGGGTGCGACCAGCACTTGCATCCACGTGAAAATATTATTAACATACTATTAAATACATAAAAAAGAAATGAAATGTAACGGAATTTATAAACTAGTATTTGATGTTGATTTAAAATATTTGTTCATACACCACTTTTTATCTCTATTTTGAAATGCAAATATAAAATACCTCAATTCAAGTATTAAAAAAGTACCAGTATTTGTAACTTAATGTATGTCTCTTTCTTGATGTAGTAAAACACATATATCAGTTATACGATATTAAAAATAGTACGTATTGAAGTATATATCAAGTCTTAAAAATTATTCTTTAGTGCTGAATTATTTCAGTTTAAGTTTGATGTAAAGCCTTATAAATATTTTGCATATTAACATTTTTAGAACATGTCTGAAATATATAAATATTGAAAAGCATGAAAGGATAATGAATCGCATGTCTAGAAAATGGATTTCACATATTTTGTCATCTATTTGTTATCAATCAACTGATGCACTTTAGGATGTTACTAATTAGTTTACACGACGTTTTCCTAAAGAGCTATTTTAAAATGTTCAAAAGTTTCCATGCATTCATATATGTAATATCTTAAATATGCATATTTTTAAATATTTAACAGTAGTGAAATCCTCTAAATTCTTAAAATTACAACGAATATGGATTTGTACCAATATCCTCATTTGCTCAATAGCGGGAAAGTATTCTTATTGTACACAATCTATAATTTAAGCTAATGTAATAATAAAGCATTAAAAATACAAACTACCATCATAGTACATTGGTAATATTTTTTTAATGACAGTCTAGTTTATGAGACAAATATTTAAAATTAATTTAAAACGTTAAATATACTCTGAAAAGACGTGTAGTTTGTGCTTCATAATTCATCGTTTAAATGAAATTTTAAATTTTTAATATCAACTGAAAAAATGTGCAAATACTTGCAAGTCATTCTCAAAATCTCTGGATTTAAAAATGAAGCTGTTACGTTTAAGTATTTATTAATTATCTTAGGTAGGAACGTATTAAAAATAACTATTACTTTTTAAATTTATATTAATTAATAATAAAAATATCATAATTTTTTATATTATGGCTATTATTTACTGTCTATAATAAAATTAATTAATATTTGGGTGCAGTTTCAAACTAGAATATTATGTACTCAATAGTAATGACATATTAACTTATCTTCTTATGCCTTGCTTAGAATTAGATTTTTTTAGGGACCTAACACAAAATTAAATTACTGTGTTTCCCCTTTGAGAATGAACACTGTTGTTTGTGTTGTAAGCACATTACAACAGTAAGAGTCAACAAATTTTGGTGAGTATAGAAACTAGATAAACTATTTCATATATTTTGTTACATACTAGGATAAAGAAAAAACTGTACATATAACTATAGTATGTACAGAAAGTCAATTAGTTAACGTCTGAAAGTAATTTAAGCAGTATAATCTAACCTAGATAGTCCCAGTGTAGTAAAATATAGACCGATGCATGGATAATAATTAAAGCTGCATTATTTGAACAATTTTTTATTTCTTGAATTTCACTGTGGATTATATAATAAAGAAACAATAAGAAATATATTAAACTGTGAAGTCTATCTAAAATAAATGTAGATGAATTAACTGAAATTAATATACTCTTATCTGATATATTTGGTTGAATATCTTCTTAACAACGTTACGAGATATATAATGCTTAACATATTCATTTATTCTAAATATCAAGTAATTATTTTTACGAAACTGCTCTATTTATTCTTATATAAACAGGCATATTAAACTCATGAATATAAAAATATCAAATTTGGAATGGATTCCTAGTTTAAAGTAATGAAATAAACAAAAATTACTGTTTTTTTTCAATTCGATCTCTAAAGGCATGAAAATTAGAAATAGAAAAGACTGTTATTTAAAAAATATTAAGAAAAAAACTGAATTTATGATATTCATATTCATATATAAATCAGTATATCTGTTTCAAGATATTTACCGTTTTAAAGACAATTTCCTATTTAGATATCTATCCATTAGTAAATGTATCCTACATTATTTTTGTGTAAAATGAAGTGAATCTCACAAGAAAACTTGAAAGATATATGAATTAGCTTATAATAATTCACGCAAGTTGTTGTAGCAAAGCGTCAAAGTCTAATTAGTTAAATAATAGAAATAATGTGTTATTTACATTCATTAACATATCTTTTTAAACAATATGTTACGTTACCTTTCTGGCTGGCTTACCATGAACGAAATAATATGTATTTTAATCTCAATGAAAATATACTGTAAAACCTACTGAGTTTTTTTAATAAAATGATGATTTATATATTTTCTTAACATTCCAATAAATTGCATACCTAAAATGTTTAGCGACGTTAACAAGCACTAAAGGAGCTTTATATAAAATTAATGTCAAACTCCGCGTCTGATTCATTGCTTTAAGAGAATTATCTTTACATCTTGTTTGAACCATTATTAAAGTTGTTACTGCAGTAATAACAGCGTACGAGCGCCTGTCATTTAGGTTTCGTGCATTGTCTTTAAATGAAGGGCTTACAGAACACATTTGAATGATGGAGATAGCTTCAACTGCTCATTAAAAGTTTACAGTTTTCCTTCGGAAGTGGGATTCGTGAGATAAGTGAAGACCATGAATTGAATAATTCCAAAATGTGTTGAAGAATATCATATATTTATATTTATGGAAAACTTTAAGATATATATTAGAACACAGGCCTTTCCCGTTTAAGTTACTGGTCAAAACATTTCTCATGTATGTATGGGATTTATATTTGAAGATTAAATTACTAAAAAAAATAAATTTCCGTATTATATACGAAATTATTAGGATACTCAGGAACTCGTTTTTATAAAATCAGTAACTCTTCTAATGTATGTATTGGATATAATTAAACTACTAAAAAATACATTTCCGTCTTATATGCTAATTTATTAGGAATCTTAGGAACTCTTCTATTAAGAACTCTTCTAATGTATATATGTGACTTATATTTGAAGATTAAATTACTAAAAAATAAATTTCCGTTTGATATGCGTATTTATTAGGAATCTCAAAAACTCTTCTGATAAAATCAGGAACTCTCTTCTGATAAAATCAGGAACTCTTCTAATGTATGTATAGGATATAATTAAACTACTAAAAAATAAATTTCCGTCTTATATGTGAATTTATTAGGAATCTCAGGAACGCTTCTAATGTATGTATAGGATTTATAATTGAAGATGATATTACTAAAAAAATAAATCTTCTTCTTATATACGATTTTTTAAGAATCTCAGGAACTCTTCTAATAAAATCAGTAACTCTTCTTCTATTAAGAACTTTTCTAATGTATATATGGGATATATATTTATAGATTAAAGTACTAAAAAATAATTTCCGTCGTATATGGAAATTTATTATGATTATCCGGAACTCTTCTAATAAAATCAGTAACTCTTCTTCTGTTATGAACTCTTCTAATGTATGTATGGGATTTATATTTGAAGATTAAATTACTAAAAATAAATTCCGTCTTATATTCGAATTTATTAGGAATCTCAGGAACTCTTCTTCTGTTATGAACTCTTCTAATGTATGTAGGGATTTATATTTGAAGAATTAATTACAAAAAAAAATACATTTCCTTCTTATATGCGAATTTATTAGGAATCTCAGAAAGTCTTCTAATAAAATTAGGAACACGTCTTCTATTAGGAACTCTTCTAATGCATGTATAGGATTTATATTTTAAGATTAAATTAAAAATAAAATAAATTTCCGTCTCAGATGCCAATTTGTTAGGAATCTCAAAAATTAAAAATATAGTCAAATATAGTCAGTTTCGTAAAAAAACATTTATATTATGAGTTTTTACTAATAATTTAACTATACCAACTATAAGACAATGAGAGAAAACATAAACTGATTATAACTACGTATGAATACTTTGATATATATTTAGTACACTACTGTAGAGCATTAATGTCCATTACTCTGAAATTTAGTTACGTAAAATATGCATTGCATTAAAAAATGCAGGTCCATGATTAAACGAACAACAGTGATAAATACAAAATTTCACCATTGTTACTGATAATCGTTTATCGGTTATGTCCGTTAACATAAATGCAAGTTACATATGCATTTCTCGTGTGCACAATTAGATGTTTTGAAATTTTTAATTACAAAGTTTAAACCTTCTATAACTAACATTTTCCATGGTATGTCCGGCTGCATTAATATACGATGTAGTGAAATTCTCGTCATATAAATAGTGTTGATTACAATATAAAAGGAAGGTGTATAACTAGCTGTTTGGAAAACAACGGATTTCAAGCTTTTTCTATTGACGATCAATTTCCGAATTTTTAAGCTGTGTTTATACGATTTTCACTAATGATGTTCCATACATTTGGCTAATATATTTTGGACATATTTTGATTGTATTCGCGCATGAGCCATTAAACATTATTTTTGTAAACCTGTCCATTTTTCATCCAGTATGTATTACTCTTTAATTTTAATTGCAGAGTATTGTTTAACATTCTTTTGACATGCTTCCTAAAAATAATTTGATATTTAGAAATCCGCAAATTATAAGCAAAAGACTTGGATAAATTTGGGATTGTTTTTATAAAATCCTTATTTTCTCCTCGAGTATAGGTGCTATCCGCATAACAATGAACACATATTACAACAAGAAGAATCTTAATCATGTGATAAAGTTTCAACGCTTTTCATACACTACTTTATACAGGATTATCCAAAACATATTTGTGTTTCTTCCATTTGTTGATGGTCCCCTATGGGTTTTCGGATAAAAATCTTTCCTGAAATATATGAAGTCCACCAACTTATTTACATGGCTGAGGTTTTAGGATAACTTCTCTTGTTTTTTCTAGATATTCAACAAAATGTGTAAGATCTCTAGTGACCGGACATCACTGGCAATATAGTATAAATAAAAATTTATGTATATAATTTTCATAGTGATAATATTCATATATAAATCGCAGTTTCCGTAAAGTATGACCTCCTCGATGAATAGATATAATTTCATCTAACTCTTTACCTAATGTTACATAATGTGGTTTCAATTAGACGCATCGTTTCATTTACACAGTGACAAATTAGCAATTGAGTGATTTCCGGTACTTGTTAGTATTGATTTCCTGATCTTCAAATATGAAATTAATTATTGTGGATAATAGCTTCGAATAATCACACTCCCACGAATAAACATTTTAACTGATGAAATATGGTGAGCATAATTCAATATCATACGAGCGTAATTGCCGTAGGACTATATAACTGGAATAAATCGTTTCTATCCAGTCCTTACAACTATAAAAATAAAGATTATTTATTGTTTCAAGAAGAGAATCTTAAAAATATATTTTCAGAAGTATGTTTAGTGATCATTTTCAATCAAATGCATTTAGTAATCAACACAGATTTTTACTTTATGATAAAAAAGTATAACACTCACACACACACACACACACACACACACACATATATATATACATATATATATATATATATATATATATATATATATATATATATATATATATATATATATATATATATATATATATATATATATATATATATATATATATATATATATATATATATATATATATATATATATATATATATATATATATATATATATATATATATATATATATATATATATATATATATATATATATATATATATATATATATATATATATATATATATATATATATATATATATATATATATATATATATATATATATATATATATATATATATATATATATATATATATATATATATATATATATATTATATATATATATATATATATATATATATATATATATATTATATATAGGTATATATGTGCTATATATATTATATATATATATATTTATATATAATATTATATATATATATATATATATATATACACTCGTATATATATATATATATATATATATATATATATATATATATATATATATATATATATATATATATAATATACATATATATTATTTACATATATATACATAGTATAGCTTTTTTTATCGATTTACTAGCTCATTATGGAAATTCATATATATATATATATATATTTTTGGACTATATATATATAGATATATATACATATATATATTTATATAACTCAGTGAAATCCAAAATACTTTATATTAACGATCAAGATTATTTTTAGAAAACTGACTTAAATGCGAGTTTCATACACGATTTTAAATTTTCAGCAATTGAAATGTAAGAAAATTAAGATGATATTGCAGAACATTGGTAGAAATGTTTGTTTTTAATTATCTTATAACTGTACAGTTTTAAAATTGTGTATACTTAATATAGAAATTTACTACAAGTAACCATAATTTTATACATAAGTTTTGATTATGTAACAAATTTTGATAGCTTACAAAAGAATTGTTGAAGTAGAGTTTTAAGGATTAGAGTACAGCAGTACATAATAGCATATTCTTATATATTCTTATATATATATATATATATATATATATATATATATATATATATATATATATATATATATATATATATATATATATATATATATATATATATATATATATATATATATATATATATATATATATATAGCTGTGTGTGTATAACTACTTTTTATGCACTTCTGTGAGAGTAATTCACAGGTAACGGCACCTAACAATACCAGGTATTTCTTATAAAGAGTATGCACTGTAATAGTTTTATCTAGTATTGAATATTACATAAAGTGTACTATTATAATAAAGAGGAACCCATAAACAATTTTGTATATTTTATTTAGTTTCCGTTACTTTACATTTATCTCAAAAAGTCGAGTGGCATTAATTTCTTTTGTTTACTCTATTCTCTTACACATGTTACTCACAAAATTTCCTTATGTGGTAGAGACTAAAAACAACATGGAATTATTACATACTACATAAACATAACAGAGGAAAATAGGTTTTAGAAATTGTTCTTGAAAATCCTGACAGGTTTCATTCTGATTGTTACATTAGAACTATAGAAAATGTTTCATTGGAAATGAGCATATTCCCTAATAAACTTTAAATGAAGCAATTTACCAGATATTTATCAAATAATTACAAGATGAAATTTCAGCTTATTAAAGAATAAAACTTTTACAACTGCGTTTTTAAATTTCTTACTTTATTTTTGCAACATACTTTTTTTTACTTTTGCAGATATTGTTTAAAATAAAACCGAATTTTTAAAAGAAATGTAAAATTTATACAGTAGATAGAAAAATAGTAAACTTTGTAATATAAAATACATGAAACATAAAAAATTAAGAACTGAAATATTTTCTATAAAGTAAAATATGCTTTGCTATCATCCAAATTTGAAAATTTTAATTAGTGCAATAGTTTGAATTTTTGAAATTCTCATAACATATTGAAATTTATGAATATTTAAAACATACTGTTCATATTGCTGTCGTGGGGTGATGTAAAATTGGTATTGATTTGAATGCTTCTTATTACGTTATTTAAAATCGAAAGTACAAAGTTTAATACTATATAAAATACTCTACTAAAACAACTAAACGCAGTTTACTCCACTGTTATGTAGGAAGTAGGATAACTGTCCAACTGAATTTATAATCGTATAAATCATCAAAATATTTTTGACATAATAAAATTAGCTTTTATCACATATCAGAATTAAGTAAAATACATTAATCATATAGATTGAGAAATAAATTATTTTCTATGAAGTAAAATCTGATTTCCTATCATGTAAATTTAAAAATTTGAAAGAGTGCAATATTTTGAATTTTTGAAATGCTCATAACATATTGAAATTTACCAATGGTAAAAACGTATTGTTCACATTGCTATCTTAGGGTGCTTTAAAATTGGTAATGATTTTTATGCTTCATAGTACGTTATTTAAACTAGAAATTTCAAAATTTAATAGAATTTAAAATACTCTAATAAAAGCAATTTACTCCACTGTAATGTTGAAAGTAGCATAATCTGCCCAGCTGAATTTATAATCATCAAAATATTTTTGACATAATAAAATTAGCTTTTATCACATATCAGAATTAAGTATCAGAAAATGTGCGAAATTTTGAATTTTCGAAATTCTCATAACATATTAAAATTTACCAATAGAAAAAATGTATTATTCACATTGCTATCTTAGGGTGTTTTAAAATTGGTATTAGATTTTATGCTTCATAGTACGTTATTAAAAATCGAAAGTTCAAAATCTTATACAATTTAAAGTACTCTATTAAAAGCAACTAAAAGCAATTTACTCCAGTGTTCCGTAGGAAGTAGTGAAACACTTAAACTGAATTTATAATCGCATAAATCATCAAAATATTTTTGACATAATAAAATTAGCTTTTATCACATATCAGAATTAAGTACTACAACACTTAAAATAAATGTCATTTTTCTGTCATGTTGCTTCAGCTCATGAATCAGATTTGAATATTTATAGTTCCAGCGACTTGTATCATAAGGAGTCCAATAAAAATTCAATATATGTCAAGTGTCATGAATGAAGTACACAAAACTTTGGCAAAAAGAGTATTTTGTAATCGGTCTCTCAGAGATTGACAGCCCCGTCAGGCAAATAATTTAAGCGAAATGAAATGTTTCTTGACTTATCTCAACGTAGTTCAAGTCAAATAAAAATGAGATGTCTATCATAGAGGGAAATACGTTTTTTGTCAAATAAGAACAGTGTAGTTGTTTGATCACAGAAATAAAACGTTTGGTTGATAAATATTCATTTTTCCCCTTTTATTTAATATGTCTATTTTATTAAATAAAAGAATAAAATTTCATGATAATTTACTACATCATTTAAAAGTTTTATTTTAAAGTTGCATTTAACGATTTTTTTGTATTTTCATTGAGTGATATTTGTTTTATCAGGTCTATTCGGGTTCAATTTTGAAATAACGATATAATACAATAAAAATACAACAAACAAATAATACAACAATAATGCAATAACTCATTTGAAATAACAAAAATTTGTTATTTCAAATGAGTCATTATTAAACATTTAATAAATCCGTATACATTTTGCAATTATAAACAGGTGTAGACCTTTATAGATAAAATCAACTTGAATATAATATAGTGATGGACCTAGAGCAGTTTAATCTTTTTTTAATCTGGTGCATAGCAATTAATCATTGGGATTGAAAAATATCAAGTTCTAGTAAATTACACAATTATGTAGAATGTCTACAGCACTGTAACATGCATTACAAGATAGAAACAAAAATTGACATTATAGGAATTTTCAGTATGTGAATAAAATAATTATTTTATAACGTCAATGATTAAAAATTTTGCATAATTTTCCTCTTATAAATTGGAAATAGATAAAAAAAACGTGTATTCCAAAGTTTACAAACATTACAAATGTTTTTGGAAGCAATAAACGCTTAAATTAACAAGGTCATCAAATTGTATTCATATTTTTAATCTATTTTTTTATTATTTTACTTTAATAAAATAAAATTTAAATCATAACGGCATAAGGTACTGAGAAATTTAAAAATAAATGTCCTTTTTTCTGTAAATTACACAATTATATAGAATGTTTACATCAATGTAATATATAATAGAAGATAAAAAAACAAATTCATATTATAGGAATTTTGAGTGAGAATAAAATGAATATTTTTAAAAGGCAATGATTAATACTTTTTGCATTATAATTTTTCTGTTGTAAATAGGAAATAGATAAAAAAATTGTATTTCAAAGTTTACAAACATTACAAAATTTTTTGCACGCAAAAAACATTTAAAATAGCATGATCATCAATTTTTATTCATATTTTTAATGTATTATTTCATTACAATTTTACTTTAATAAAAATAAATTTTAAATCCTAACAGTATTAAGTACTGTGACATTTAAAAATAAATGTTTTTTCCTATAAAGAATTAGATTTGTAATTTCATAATAATATTTGCCATGATACTGTAAATATAGAGTGATTTTTTTTATAGAAACTTTTAGATATGTATGTTTGATTGATAAATATTCATTTTTCCTTTTATTTAGTACGTTTATTTTATTAAATGAAAGAATAAAATTCCATGTTAATTTACTACATTATTGAAAAATATTATTTTAATGTTGCGTTTAACAATTTTTTATGTATTTTCATTGAGTGATATTTTATTTATCAGGACTATTCAGGTAAATCCATTCAATATGAAAAATTTATTTCAATAGAGTCATTATTAAAACATTTAATAAGACCGTATACATTTTCCAATGATAAACACAGGTGTAGAACTTTATATATAAAAATCGGTTGGATGTCAAATAGTGATGGAGCTAGACCAGTTTAATCTTTTTTAATAATTGGGGATTGAAAAAATATCAAGTTCTAGTAATTACACAATTATGTAGAATATATACAACTATGCAATATGCATTAGAAGATAGAAAAATAAATTGTTCTTATAGAAATTTGGAGTTTATGAATAAAATGAATATTTTTAAACGGCAAAGATTAATAATTTTTAGCATTCTAATTTCCTCTTACAAATTGGAAATAGATAAGAAAAATGTATTCCAAAGTTTACAAACATTGCAAAAGTTTTAGCAACCAACAAACATTAAAAATAGCATGATCATCAAATTTTACTCATATTTTTAATGTATTATTTTCATTATTATTTTACTTTAATAAAAATAAAATTTTAAGTCATAACAGTATAAATAAAATACTGTCAAATTTAAAAAATGTTTTTTTTTCCGTAATAAAGAATCAGGTTTGTTAATAATTTTATAATTGTTATAATAACGTAATTATACAGTTATTTATTTGTAATAGAAATTTTTAGATATGTAATCATATAGTACTCTGTTTTATATTAAACATAAAACGAAAACACAAAATTAGTACTATAAAAAATTAGTAAGTAAGCAAATTCCAAATGATACTTGTAAAGTTTAAAAGTACCCTGAGCAGTAATAATTAGTTCTATGGTTAAAAATGACACTAATAATTATTTTATTATATTGAAACATACGATATTTTTTAATACTTAACGAAAAGAAGTATTTTAAGATTTTAAATATAAAAACATTTTTTCTTCGTGTAGCAAGTGATCATGCTTCAGATTTTATACACGTAATTCCGTTTACATGAGCTATAAGATTTCCAATGAAATTTCAATTTAGGCATAATATCCTATTTGTTTTAGACAAATATTGTAGACAAGTTGTGTAGAAATTTGACCAAAAAATTATTTTGTAAATTATCTCTCAGCAATGGACTACAATGTTATTCAAATCCTATAGAAATGAAATGTTGCTTCACTTAACATAAAGTAATTCAAATTCAGTAAAAATGAAATGACTATTAAACATAGATATTATTTTTGTTCCAAAGAGAATATTGTACTTGCCTAAAAAATGTTTTTATTCGTTTATCTTTCCATCTTTTGAAATGTCATACTGTGATAAATAATTAAGGAAAACTAAAAAATTTGAATATCTTGTTAATTCACAACTAAAAGCTACGAGTATTATATTTTATATGAAATGATTAAATTCAATCCACAGAAATATTTAATTTTTTTTATTTTTAAATGAAAAATATTGATTATTTAACATTGTTATTAATTTCAAACCATGCGAAAAATACAAGAAATACCATTCACTTTTATAATTTTTTTTCATTCTGCTAATCGTAATGAAATTTTTAACGAAATCAAATGAACATTGCCTCTGTAATTACGCAGAGGCAAAAATTTCATGACTAATATATTTTAAAATGAAAGCACTTTGGAGTAAAATAATATTACCTTTAACTTTAAATCACATCCAGCCATAACTTAATCATACACACACACACACACCCACATATATATATATATATATATATATATATATATATATATATATATATATATATATATATATATATAATATAATATATATATATATATATATATATAATATAATATATATATATGTATATATATATATATATATATATATATATACATATATATATATAGATATATATATATATATATATATATATATATATATATATATATATATATATATATATATAAATATATATAACACAATATATATAAATATATATATAATATATATATATTTAAATCAAGGGTAAAAATTCCCGCGTCTTTTTACATTCCCCTTTTTAACCCCTAACCTAAATTGACCACTGGGGCTACAGGTTACGCCCTCAGAGAAGGGGCCTGGCCAATTATAAACCTACATGGCCCTAGCGGACAATTTAGGAAATTTCCAAATAAAAAGGAGATACACGCTAGCGGAGACAGATTTTCCTAGAGATATTTTCCCACAGATGTTGACCCAGGTGTTAATGGTCTTGTAAATAGAACTTTATGCTAGCTGACCCTTCAGTTTGTCCCTATGATGAAGTGGGAACCCGTCCTTCAAAGTTGTCTTAATAAAGGTCTATAGCTGAAACGGTATCATTTTTATGGCCATGACTGCAACACCCCATCGAGAAGTCAGTTATATATATATATATATATATATATATATATATATATTATATATATATATATATATATATATATATATATATATATATATATATATGAGTGTGTGTGTATATATATATAGTTTGTGTACAGATGTAGATATATTTACGCTAGTTTTGTATATGATATCATTGTAGATTAGTTTTTGTATATTACTTAACTATTATATATATCACTAAGAGAATAATAACACTTCAGGAGCAAAAGAAGGCAAAATGAGGGATTATTATGTCTGAAATGTTAAGTAAATATAACACGTAACTATTCACTGGCAGCGAAATATTGACACGTATATACCCTCTGCTGTATAAATAATTAAGGAAGGACTACCGTTTGAATTTCTAATGTTGTGACCACCAGAAGTTACGAGATTTATAAAATAAAAGGTATTTTTCTCTTAAAATAAATTCATTACAATTAAAATTTTTTATAGCTGTTTAATCTCAAAATGGTTTTTAGTTAAGTAACAAAATATATGTAAACTTTCATTCCTCTTCCCCGCAGACCCCTTCATTTCGTATTATCAAATATGTTATATATTTTTTCACGGATGTGAGCCAATTTGACTCACAGAATGTATATGAAAATTAATACATATAGTAATAAATATAGTATAAAGTAAATATAAAGTATAAAATATATAAAGTACAATATAAAGTAAATATAGAGAAGAAGTCGAGAACACTTCCATTCCAATAACAGAAATTCATGCTACTGACTCACGGTAGAATTGTCAAGTTCAACAATCATGCAAAAAAATAGATGTAGAAACCATTGTGCTAAATGTAATAGAAATGTTTGTGGAAAATGTGATCATTTACCGATATATATATAATATTTGAATGAATTTTTTTAATAATAAACATTTCATTTAAATTAATTTGGAACAAATAACTTCGCAAAAAACTTGGTTCTTTTCAGTTCAAATTGGCTCTTTTCAGTAAAAAAAGGTGTATGATCAACATCTTCAAATCTAGCGTTAATAAGTTTGTTATTTTGAAAATAACAATATTGATTATTTAATATTGTTATTTTTTTAAAACCATACGAAAAATACAATAAAATACGATACACTTTTATATATTTTTTCACTTCTAGTAATTTAATGTAATTTTTACAAAATCAATGCATTTAAGTAAACGAATTAGATATCAAATTGCAGTTAATCATATAGTGACTAATACAGTTTAAAATGAAAGCTCTTTGGAGTAAAATATTACTACCTTTAACTTTAAATTACATCCAGCTACAGCTTAATCATTTATCTAGCCTTTTTTTAGATAAGGGAACACAGTATTCTTCGTACACATTTATTAAGGAAGAATGTTCAGGGTCATTTTTTTTCTCCTTTTTACTCGCAATTAAGCTGTGCCCTGTTTTGAACTCATTGAGTTTTTCTGGCAAAACTTTGAGACGATATATTTGGAAACCCAAATTAATATCATCTATTGTACTCCTTTCATCGACGCAGAACAGTCAAGAGTAATGACGGTAGAATCGGCCTCATTGTCTAGCCTCCAAATAATAATTGAATTTTGAATCTTTTGTGTTCATAATGAGATGGAAAAAGTGAGGAAAAAGGCATAGTTATACGGAAATACCGGAGACAAATTGATGCACTCATTATAAAGTGGAGGATGTATTTATTTTTTATAGTCTTTTAGTTTATAAAAAAGGTATTACGAACATTCTAATTACTTTTTAAATATAATGAAATTTGTTCTTAGAAGAACTGAAATAAATGAAATTATATTAAGATATAATATGTATGATGAATTTACACCCATATTCCTGGATGATCATATGCATATGAAGTTAAAATTATACACACACGTACCTATGAAGGTATATTATATATATATATATATATATATATATATATATATTATATATATATATATATATATATATATGATAATTATTTTCATTTCTTCAAGCTTAACAATATATATATATATATAGTTTTATGACAATATAACTTCAAAGAATTTGAAATTAAGTTAAACGTTTTACACCTATAAATACACAGAATATATATTTACCTCCTAATTGGTATATAAAAACTTGTTAATCCACTTAGATATCATATTATATTTAAAAAAACATGTATTTCTGTAAGCTTTCCTGTAAGCTTATATATAATTCATATCGTTAATTAATTTTTAGGTAATTTCCTTTTTTGAAATCAACTTTTTAGATAATTTTTGCTCTTTGTATATATTAGTATTTAAAAGATCA
>CM063510.1:6040618-6050618 GCA_032207245.1 Pardosa pseudoannulata | reverse complement strand
GATTCCTCTGCGGATAGTGATGAATTTGAAAATTCATTTTCTATTCAAAATATTCGATAATGGTGCAAAATTAATATGCAAAATGTTCCACCAGCTCCTGCTTCACTTCCTTTCTTTGGAAATCCCGGACTAAATTTCACTATAGAAAATAATGAAACTGATTTGGACTCTTGAACTTTCTTTTGACGATGTTATGTTGCAAATAATAGTAAAAGAGACCAACAGTACATGACAGTAACAGATTCCATCAAGAAAGTGCCTCGTAGATAGTGTGCTGTCTATTGTTAAAAAAAAAACTGAAGGAAAAACACGACGAAATGGTGCAAGGATTGCAAGGTAGGACTTTGCCTCGAGCCTTGTTTCGAAATGTAACATACAAGACTGAAAGTGAACCAACCCCAACTTGTTCTACGATGTTGGAGTTCGCTAAAAAAAACAGACTAATTAGTATATACGTTTTTGCTTTTGTATTTTATAAAATAAATGTTAATTTAACCAAGATTAATTTTAAAATTTAGCTTTTATATATCATAATTCTTCAATTTCCGAAGAACAATAGCACAGGAAAGAGACAGGGAATGAGTTCAGAGTAAGCTAACAAACTACAATTTTAAATATGTAGATCGAGAGGGATAAAATAATAAAACAGAACAATTAAGAGAAGTATTTAATTAAATTAAGTAATGATGTTCAGCCTCAAATTTTGAAAGCAAAAAAGATCATTTACCCATTTGATCACCCAAGTACATCCCTCCTTCTGGTTTTACGCCTGTCTTAAGGACCCGTTGATTACAAGCACTTGATATATATATATATATATATATATATATATATATATATATATATATATATATATATATATATACGTTAATATATATATATATATATATATATATATATATATATATATATATATATATATATATATATATATATATATATATATATATATATATATATATATATATATATATATATATATATATATATATATTATATATATATATATATATATATATATATATATATATATATATATATATACATCCTCATGTTTTGCTTCCCTTATGATGACCATTATGGCAATATATATATATATATATATATATATATATATATATATATATATATATATATATATATATATATATATATATATATATATATATATATATATATAGATGGATAGATAGATAATACTAATATTTAGATACCCTTGGGCTCACAGAGCATAATAACTCTAGGTTTGGCAATTTGAGTTACTACACACATCACAGCAAAATATCTCACATCACATATTCAATGAAGAATTGATATCTTGTAAAGTTTTTGCCAACCAAATCCTTGCAGATTACATAACCATTTATTCCTGTCAAATGAAGAATATCATCAAACCTTGTAACATTACCTTTCAATTTAAAAACAAAAAGAAGAATGGAACTTTCAACAATTGACTTCAGCACTTTCATATTTTTTTTCAGTGCAAACCACCAACAATATCTACGATGGAATATATAATTTTATTTTTATATCTACTAGTATTTTAAAAGTAAGTTCACATACATACATAGACACACACACACACACACATATTTTTTAAACAATTTTAGGACACCTACCTGTAAAACTTATATTTATTCCAAGAAATATTTCTTACCATCCTCTACAAAACTAAGATTATTTGCCTGTTGATCTAGATCTCTTTGTTTGTTGTCAGGTAATTCAATATTTCATTTTAAATTCTGATAAGGTCAATATTGCTATTACAACTTTAAATATGTCATAATTTTCTTAACACTTAACATTGTTGTTTACATGGGATATTTTTACGTTTAACATGTTTATAATATATATATATATATATATATATATATATATATATATTGACTCCCGAATTTCAAAACATATATATATATATATATATATATATATATATATATATATATATATATATATATATATATATATATATATATATATATATATATATATTATATATATATATATATATATATATATATATATATATATATATATATATATATATATATATATATATATATATATATATATAATATATATATATATATATATATATATATATATATATATATATATATATATATATGCATAATGTATGCATAATTTATGTCAGGCTATTCAGAGTATATGCTAATAGGTGTAACATTATTTGTCTGTCTATTTAACTAAAATGGTATATTAAGAGAAATATATATATATATATATAAGTGCCCAAGAACTAACATATGTAAATCATTGGTAATTGTGACTTGTCTGAACCGTGAATTCAAAAGGAAATCGTGGAGAATAACATTTATGCGTTTGAAATTCAAAACTTTTAAATTAGTATAATTTTAAAAATATAAATTATATTCATAAATTAAATTTTACTTACTAAAGCCTAAGTTATCTGTTCGTCTGTCCTCAAATTTATGAACCAGTCAATATATCACACTCACTCGCTATTCTTATGAATTTCATACGTAATTCAAATCAGTAGAATTTATAACAAATATCTCGGCAAGCAATATATCATCAGGTGTATCTATAATATTAACGACATGTATAAGTTTTATTCTAAAATAACAACCTGCACTAGTAAATTATCTTTAGAACTATAATTGTGATTATTAATATAATTAATAATGGGCACGTACTTATAATGAACCGATTCTAAAATAAATTGGTATAAAAATCAGTATATAAATCGGTCTGAGAACGATTGGAATACACACAATTTGTGCAGTTTGTGTCTGAATTAGTAGTAAAGTAATATTAAACTAGATAAGATAGATATGTATTTAAATTGAAATCTCATTTAAGTCATTTCTTATTTTAAATATTTGATTTCAACACTAAATAAATTGTCTGCTTTATTTTCATACTGAACTTAGATATTACATAAACGGAATAAGTAGTAAATGAATTTTTTAAGCATACCTTCTTTGTACTGTACATGTTGTAATCAGTGTTTACCATAATCATATATTGTCATCATCTGAATTTTTTCCACAGGAATTAATGATATCCTTTAAATCACTTAGAAAGTAAAATTTTCATATATATATATATATATATATATATATATAAATTTAATAAAAAAAATATATTTTTCTAAATTGTATAGAATATATATAATGAATATTTTGTTGTATTAGTCTTATATTAAAATTACTATTGTAGAGAAATTCATTATTATATTTGCAACAAAAAAGTTTTTTTAAATATTTAGCATGTCTTTCTTCGTATCCAATTTTCCTTTCTTTAAAAAATAAAAAAAAGTGGTGTTTCTTCCTTCAAGAATTCGCTTTTGAATTCAAAATTGGTAGTTCCTATCTTTAAAAGAACACATTCTTTTCATAGAAAACGAATAAGGCTCTTGAAAGTAACCTGCTAAAGTTCAATCTAAGTCACGATCTTAAATTAAATTTAAGGAAGTTTTAAAACTTTTGAAAGACATCCGCAATATTACAAAATTAAATTTTATTATTTATAATGCTTGTCCTCCAAGTAGAGCTCTTTTTTGTAAAAAAATATAACCCATTTTTTAAATGTTTGCGTGTGGTTATTTTAAAGAAGTACAACTTGCTTAAAAAACCCTTTCTTTTCAGTGTATTTTTTAGATTTAGTATATTTAGGTTTTAGATCCTCTGTTAAACTATATGAGTGGTTTTTATTTTGCCCTAACATAGAAATCACATCGAATTTCATTGTATGATCTTTGATAAAATTGTAAGTAAGAAATGTTTTAGAAATGTATTTTATATGTTACTTAATTATTTTTCCTTATAGTATTTTTATGAAATGAGATAAATTAAAACTAGCGTCAAAAGAGATGAAAATTAATGTTGTTGCATTGTGTATATTTAATTCAGTAAAAAAATTATTACATGTTGAATAATAAAAATTGTTTTAGACACTTATTTAGATTTACACAATGCAGTGCACATTTAAATTAATACATTAATACATTTAAAAAATATATTAACATATAAATCAGATAAATTGTATTATGAAATTTGATGTAAAATATATTTTTCTAATCTGTCTACCTAATTCCTCTTTCAAATAGAATGAACTTTGCTTTTATTTCAAAAATTTAAGAGAGTTTTGAACAATTTAAAGGGAACTCTTTGATAATAACAAAAAAAAATTTATAAAATCACGCTCGCGTATTTTTTTAGGAAATTCCGTCAAGCGAATATACAATGCTTGTTTTCTATGTATTTTAGATCACAAACATTTATTTTTCTTTTTAAATATCTATGAGTATGTTGGAGATTACTTTAAGAGCACGTGATACCTTAAAAAGGAAAGTATACTTTGAAACTTTGAAATAAAGTGATGATTTAATAAGAAATACTTCTTCTTCCATTTGCCTACCAATGGTTACGATATATATATATATATATATATATATATATGTGTGTGTGTGTGTGTGTGTGTATATATATGTATATATATGTATATATGCATATATGTATATATATGTATATATAAATATATATATATATTATATATATAATATATATATATATATATATATATATATATATATATATATATATATATATATATATATATACATGAACATATATATATATACATATATACATGAACATATATATATATATATATATATATATATACATGAGTTTAAATTAAATCTACAAAAAAAAACTTTTCCCTATTTTATACGTAAAATTGAATGAATTCATGCCATTTGGTAAAATTACCGTTATTCTTCTATAATTAATTTTAACCTCTTAGTGTTTGCTAAGTTCCCAAGCTGAATTTTGGACAAGTCAGCAAACCTTATGTGATATTAAATATAAAGATGTCTAACACGAATCTGTAATAAAAAAAACCCATTAGCTAAGATTTCTGTCCCGTAGATCAATTTTTTTTGTGTTATGGTGTATGTGGTCAGAGGCTTGATGATCGTCGGATAGACGTATAAAAGTGTTATTCTTATTTACGACAAAATGACATATCAAATACTGCAGCGTAAGGAAGATGATCAAATCCAACATTATATTATATATGTATGTATATATATATATATGATATATTAATTATGCGTATATTTACACACACACACACATTTATATATATATATATATATATATATATATATATATATATATATATATATATATATATATATATAAGCATATCATGGTATAAAGTTTAGATACCTATTATTTTGTGAAATACGAATCCTTATTTTTTGCTACACCTAGTCTGGTATTATGTCGAAATTGTTTTAAAAAGACATCAGAATAAGTCAAAAAGGAAAATATCAGATTTTCAATCAACTTAAAACCGGGCGAAACTTATAGTGCTAATTTAAGGAAAGGGTATTAAGTAAAGCAGCCAAAGTTGGAGCAATTCCTATTACCCAAGAGCCAAAGACACCAAAGTAAAAGGAAGGGGTAATAAAGTTTATGTCATGTTTTCTATAAAAGTCGACAACATTACCTTACAAAAATATGTAGTTAATAAGCTCAGGATCCACAAAGTTACTATGATAGCAATTGGAGGTGTAGACATAAAAAACAAAATTCGTGATGTTGTCCATAGAAATGTATTTCCCTGCTATTAATTGTACATTGTTACTAATTGTGTGGAATTCATTGTAGGCTAAAATAATTTTAGTCACTATTGATACAACTCCTATATAATAATAGCCTAAGCTATCTGTCCGTCTGTCAGTGAATTTATGAAGCATTTGGAATTGGAAAGGATACATGTATTCATATCGGATTCTTTATGAGTTAGAATAGCAAAATTCAAAGAGAGTAAAGTTCATCTTTTCTTAAACTGTCTATCCAATTCTTAAATAAATTGATATAAATATACTTCATATCATAACGGAAAATACTGTCGTCTTTAAAGTGTTCGAAATCCACCCCTTCTATATTTTTAGAGCGTTTAATGCTATTATTTCAAGCCCTATATTCCCTTGTTAAGAGTAGGCGATTAAATTTATCAATTTATCACATAATAATTAGATAAAAGAACATTTATTCTTACATTATGACGTCATTCTTTCAATCACCTCATTTAATCATTTCTTATTTAAACTATTTAAATATCGTTGACATTATTTTCGTACGTTTTATCACTGAACTTAGATATTACGTAAATAATTTTCTTTAATATTTGGCTTAAATATTAGATTAGGTATATATGTGATAATTTTATATTTAATCATGGATTATTTTTTTGTTTCAATGACAAAAAATTTATCACCGGTATTAACAACGAATTTTTTTCATACAAGTCTAGGAGTCTATTTTACGGACTAAATACATAGTGTTTAAGTTATATATGTTTGAAAATGAAGACGTTTGTTCATTAGTGTGTTTGTATTTTATACATAACCACACGGTCTGCAATCAATTGGTAAATTTTGGACATCATTCACATATACCGCTAAATAACCACTTTCAATATTAAAATCTCTGCTGTTCATCCTATCACATAATATGACAAGATAAATTAAGGTTGGAAACTAACATGCGGTCAGTAAAGATAAACAAATTCTTGAGCGTGTACCAGATAATTCTCAGCCAAAAGTCAAACCATTTTTAACTTGCCTCACTGAGTACTTTATAATTCTGAAAAATTAAACATTTTACAGATCCCGTCATGTGACGGGATAGATACTAGTTTTTTAAATGTTTAGCATGAACAAACCTAGGCATATGTAAATAGTATATACGTTTAAGATGGCTGAGGAAGTGAACCGATTAATTTAGTCTTGGAGTAATATATAGAGAAAAAGCAGACAAATTTAAGGGTGCGAACAATAGTGGTTTAATAAACATGACCTCTAGCATTACAATCTTTAATGAAATATTATTACACTAGTCATCAAAATATGTCTAGCAAATTAAAAACGATAATTTGTGTCACGTGATGCACATTGTGCATGTAAAAAGAACGTCGATATATAATAATTATATAAACTGACATTTCATTTTAATGCAATTTTTGACTTGGTGTATTATCATTCAAATTCATGTAACTAAAATATAATTAAATAAAGTAAAGTTTTCAAGTGAAATATATAAGATTGCAATTTGGGTACAGAAGTGATAAACTGTTATTGCTACTTTAAAGTTTCATTTTGAAATGTGTTTTGTATCTTCCCTGCTATCTGCATTAATTCAGTCTTGAAGTAATATGCACAGAAAAATATCAGACAAATTTGAGGGTGCGAACAAGAATGGTTTATGCTTTCTGCCATTACAAACTTTAATGAACTATTATTACACTATACAATAAAATATATCTAGCCAATTAAAAGCTATAAATTGAGTCATGTGATGATGGCTGCAAAAAGAACCTCGTTATATAATAATTATATAAACCGGAACTTCATTTTAATACAATCTTTGACTTGGTGTATTATCATTCGCCTTCGTATAACTAACATATAAGAAAATATAGTTGTCTAGTGAAATACGTAAGATTGCAATTTAGGTACAGAAGTGATAATATGTTATTGCTACTTTGAAGTTTTAATTTGAAATGTGTTTTGTAACTTCCCTGCTATCTGCATTAATTCAGTCTTGGAGTAATATCCACAGAAAAAAACAGACAAATTTGAGAGTGCAAACAATAATGCTTTATGACATCTGCCATAGCAAACTTTAATGGAATATTATTACACTAGACATCAAAGTATGTCTAGCCAATTAAAAGCTACAAATTGAGTCACTTTATGATGCCTGCAAAAAGAACCTCGTTATATAATAATTATATAAACCGAGATTTCGTTTTAATACAATCTTTGACTTTGTGTATTATCGTTCGCCTTTGTGTAACTAACATATAAGAAAATATAGTAAAGTTGTCAAGTGAAAAACATAAGTTTGCAATTTGGGTACACAAGTGATAAAATGTTATTGCTACTTTAAAGTTTCAATTTGTAAAGTGTTTTGTAACTTCCCTGCTATCAGCATTAATTCAGTCTTGAAGTAATATGCACAGAAAAAAAAACAGACAAATTTGAGAGTGGGAACAATAATGCTTTATGACATCTGCCATAACAAACTTTAATGGAATATTATTACATTAGATATTAAACTATGCCTAGCTAATTAAAAGCTACAAATTGAGCCACGTGATGATGCCTGCAAAAAGAACCTCGTTATATAATAATTATATAAACCGAAACTTCATTTTAATACAATCTTTGACTTGGTGTATTATCGTTCGCCTTCGTGTAACTAACATATAAGAAGAGAAATTAAGTTGTCAAGTGAAATACATAAGATTGCAATTTGTTTACAGAAGTGCCAAAATGATATTTCTACTTTAAAGTTTCAATTTGAAATGTTTTTTGTAACTTACCTGCTATCTGCTTTAATTCAGTCTTGAAGTAATATGCACAGAAAAAAAACAGACAAATTTGAGAGTGGGAACAATAATGGTTTATGACCTCTGCCATAGAAAACTTTAATGCAATATTATTACACTAGACATCAAAATATGCCTAGCCAATTAAAAGCTACAAATTGAGCCACTTGATGATGCCTGTAAAAAGAACCTCGTTATATAATAATTATATAAACCGACGTTTCATTTCAATACAATTTTTGACTTGGTGTATCATCATTCGTTTTCGTGTAACTAACATATAAAAAATAAAGTAAAGTTGTCAAGTGAAATACATAAGATTGCAATTTGGGTATAGAAGTGCAAAATGTTATTGCTACTTTAAAGTTTCAAATTGAAATGTTTTTTTTTTTGTAACTTCCATGATATCTGCAATGTAAAAAATATGTTATCATCCTACATTTCATTTTCTGTTGAGTCCATTAAAGAGTTGTGTTCCAGCTATGAGAAGTACAATGCTAGTTAAAACTTTTCAAATGCAAATTTATCTCTTCTCTCAATATTTCGCCCTTTTCTGTCACTTCGTCCAGATGTTTAGCAGTACATAATTAATTGCCGGGTTTCTTTCGATACATCTTCGTGCATTTAACGACGACATATCTTTACGCCACGCCTGTGTCGAGTCATATCCCAGTTGATCTACATTCTTAATCGATATTCTCGGTAAGCGAAGGAATACATTAGCATACTTAGCACTTTGGCTTTATTATACTTTTAACAATTCAGTTTTCAAATGGCATATATTTTAAGTACTTTAAGAAATAAGGTACATGCACATAAATGTCACTCAGAGGTCAATGTGGTTAAGACTCTTTTTTTTCTTTAAATATTTGTTTCTAATTTTAAAATGTAATCAATAATATTAATTCTTGTTATTCAAGATGTTACTTATCCCTTCAAAATAATTGTTTAGTAATAAAAATTTTAATCAACATAAAATTTTTAATGATTCCATTATAAAGATCTTATTTTTCTGAGTTTTATTTCCTACGCAATAAACTGCATAGAATTCTAAATGGTTTTGTGTATCTACAAATTCACATATGTATATATATGACAAAATCGTGTTGCAGAGTTAAGGAGAATGGAAAACAGTCTTCTTGATAATAATACATAAGTTTTATTAACTCGTTGTTCTTAAGGAAAGCAACATACGCCGTTTCCATTTATCGACCCGGAGCTATGCCTGAAGGTGTTTACCGCTCCTTGTCCACTCGCCAAATCCAACTTATCTGTTTGCAAGCTCATCAAATAGCTGAGAAATGCTTCCGCCTGACCGGATTAACCTGAAAACTTACGCGAGCGTGGGTCACTTTCATTTATGTTATTATAAAAAAGTTCTCTTTTTAAAATCGTTTTTAACTTACATAATTTCCAACTACCCCTTTTTTAGACCTGACGGGTATATATATATATATATATATATATAATATATATATATATATATATATATATATATATAATATATATAATATATATTTGTAATAAAAAGCAAATTAAAATACTTCTGTTTTGGTTTCAAAATTCTATAAGTCAGTTCTTTTAAATCGGCGGAGTTTTTCTGGTTTTG
>CM063510.1:6020618-6038118 GCA_032207245.1 Pardosa pseudoannulata | reverse complement strand
TTAGAGGATCTATCCAATAAAATGTTATTAGCCTTGTCCCATCAGCAGATCAAAAGTCTAATACATTTACATGAGGAATTTCCTTAGTGTTTGACAGTGAAGAAGACTGTTTTTATTTCTGATGTATTCATGCACCAAGCTCTGCTTTCCAGTTTGCCCTTTCGGGGTTGCACTCTCAACTTTTATATTAAAAATACTTAATATAAAGAGTAATTACACTGTAGGAATAACTGACAAATTACTCTCCGTAGTATGTCAAAACCTTAAATTTAGGACTACGTGTAGTTCCTTCTCATTTAATTGAAATTTGAAAACTATGATTGTATTTAGAGAAACTATACTATCTAGTTGTGCATTTTTTAGATTGCAGCCAAAAATCTGTAAAATTAAAAAATTTAGTATTTAGCATTATCATATCTGCAGTCGGAAATCTGTATCGATAAATTAGTCTCTAAATATCAATTTAAAGACTATTATCGGTGCTAATAGGCATCATGGTTTTGGTTATGTTGAGTATAAATAAACATATTTCTATTTACAGGGTGTTTCAAAAATGACAGATATATTTGAAAAATCAATAAAAACTAAACGGACAGTTAAAGAAATACACAGCTTATTGCACTATGCTAGGGACAATATTAAACTTTCAAGCAGACACACTTTCAAAATTAGTTACAATGTTCCAAAACAGATGGAGCTACAAAGTGGAAAAATCTAAACTACGATATTTTACAGATATCCAGTAGGTTCAGCAATAATACGGCGTATTCTCAGAAAGAAATTATCAGAAACCCGTGTAAATGTGTCAGGCGGGATGGCTTCACTTCATGAAGATGTACTGTTCCAGTTATTCAATTGTTTCTGGATAGTGGCGTTACAACTAGTCTTTTAAAAGTCCCCACAGGATAATATCTTAGTTCAGATTTTTCCAGACTACAGCACCATCTGTTAATGACTATTGTAACTAATTTTGAAAGTTTGTTTGCCTGAAAATTTACTATTGTCCCAAGCATATTGCAATAAACTGTGAATTTTTAACACTGTCCGTTTAGTTTTTATTGATTTTTCAAATACACCGGTCATTTGTAAACACCCTGTATATGCCAGCTTTATTTTATTGTAATTAATTTTGTTATAAAAACTTCATTTCAAGCACAATTATTTAAAAGACTAGCTTTAGTTTGGTTATAATATCGTATTCCACGAGTGATAAATTTTACAAATTACAATATCAAATCTATTGTCTTTTTAAATAAGTGTACGATGCATATAATAAGTGCAGACAATGTTCAATTTATTAAATTATATAGTTTTAAAATTAAATTATTTTACAGATATTGCATAATGTTTTTCATTCCTTTCTATGTGATTGTTTTAGTAAACTATTTGATTTATTCTATAAATTTTATAAGAAAATTAATAACATATTTGAAATACCTAAAATTTTAACCTAAATTATTATTGAATGTGCAAAATATTTCCTTTCTTTTTAAATTAAAAAAAAATAATGACGTTAAATACAAAAAATATTTTCTTTTTTTTATATTTAACGTCATTAAAAATTTTTAACTAATTTTATTACTTTTTAACTCAAAACAGATATTTATAATATGTACTTACAAACAAAAAATAAATTTATTTTTTATATAAATATATTTTCCAGTATAAGTAGTACTGCAGTAATATCAATAATATCTGAATATTACGTTATTTTCCATATATTTTAAGTGTGATATGTGACTACACGTTTCATCATCATCAGACACCACAGATAAATGATTTTACACAATGTCACTGTTTGTGCGAAACCAATTCATTTAGGATATTTTTTTAGAACTTCGTCCAAAATTTTTTTTTTGTGTTTTTTTTTTATATCTTTTATTCGTATTTTGATTTTAGTTTTATAATCACATTATATTAAAATGCCGTTTCAATATTGTCACTATCAAAGTCGTGTAATCATACTAAGATTTGATAAGTTTTTCATTAGATGTAATATGATATTATATTTTCACTTAATATTTTATAATCTAAATTGTGCTTGATATACTCCACGTAATTAGACATATTGATTAATACATATTACTTAAATGATGTGTTGATTTCTGTCACAAAATCTTTGTGCAGATGAAAAATAAAACATTTAAAATTAGCATTTAAAGTATCTTGGATCCAAATTCATATACAACGAATTTACTATTGTGGATGTACTTTATTATTGATGTATACAATTACACCATTGTGGATACTGAAATCAGAAATTTCTTGATTTGCCTGTACACTGAGAGGGCATCTCATGTAACTGCACAATTAATAGTGTTCTGGTATATTTTTGTCATTTCTAGTTTGCAGTTATTTTAAGGTATAGTATAGTTCGTCGCTAAGTGTCCCCAAATGTTGCCAAGTGGAGCGTCACGTGACAACTTCCGGTTCAGATTTCTGGAATATTCCAGCAGTTTCGTCAGGCCTATATAAGGCACACAGAGTCCCATGCAGGGTAGAGAGACATTAATTGGATTTCTCGGTGTAAGAAGTACACACGGTGTGTTGTGTTTCACCGGTGCTTGTTGTTTGATGCGGAAAGAGGTACGTCAGACCGCGGCATTGTGTTCGAGTTGTTCCGCGATGACATTGTATTTTTGAAGAGATTGCGAATTAAGTATTTGTCTTCATGCTGTAGTCTTGCTTAAAGTTCATTCAATCCCCGAACCCAGTTGTTGAAGTTCGTAACGATATGTAATTTACCATTTTCCCAATAAAGGGAGATAAAAGTTAAAGGAGACCATTTCAGACACTGTAAAAGATTTATGGTATTCAAATGAATCTAAGGTACATAGAATACATGACACTTAATATACATTATAATATTGTTGTATAAGCTTATTATATTTATATTAAAAATTAAGACCTTTGATTCATCTTCCTTTTAATGTGAGCAAAATTTATTGAAGCCATTAACATTTCCCATACATGTGAAACTAGCTATTTTGTTTCTAGTAAAGTAGTTATTTTGCTTATTCTTTTTTTAAGAAAAAAATAATCTATTTCAAATATTTTTATCATTATAACAAACAAAATGAAAGAGAAAAAAATTCTCAAATATATTCCACAGGTTAAAGATAATGAGTAGTATAATCATATGAGAACAAAAAAGTTATTCAAAGTAAAAGAAAAAAACATATGCAAAAAATCCAAATGCAATGGGATAAAAAAAAGATATTTATATTTTAAATATTTCCGGAAAATTCTGAATTCATGCAGATGATCCAAATCACTGTGTATATAAATATTCTACAATTATATAGAGTTTTTATTTAATGTAATTACTAATGCATTTAAAAAATAGATAATAAACATTTAAAAATTAATATAAAATTGTTTTAAATCTGTTGATATACTAAACCATCATTAATTCAGAAGACAAAAGCACATATTACTTATGCATTTCTGTTAAATCTCTATTAAAATTGGTTTAGAGAAAGTATATAAAGTTTAAAGTTAAAATAGTGTTTATTAAAAGTAGGATTTTTTGTAATCATTAGTTTATATAAAAACAGTAGATAAACATTTAAAAATTAATATTTAAATCGTTTTAAATCTGTTGATATATTAAACCATGATTAATTCAGAAGACAAAAACACACATTACTCATTCATTTATATTAAATGTCTATAAAAATTTGTTTAGAGGAAGAATGAAGTGTTTAATGTTAAAATAGTGTTTATTAAAAGTAGAATTTTTTGTAATCATTTTTTTTTATTTAAAACAGAAGATAAATATTTACAAATTAATATAAAATCGTTTTAAATCTGTTGACACCCTGAACCATGATTAATTCAGAAGACAAGACGACATATTAATTATGCATTTCTGTTAAATCTCTATAAAAAATGGTTTAGAGAAAGTATAAAGAGTTTAAAGTTAAAACAGTGTTTATTAAAATTTAGATTTTTTGTAATCATAATTTTATTTAAAAACAAACGATAAAAATTTAAAAAATTAATATATTTTTTCCCAATCTGCTGATATACTAAACCATGATTAATTCAGAAACACAAAAACACATATATTACTTAGGTATTTCTGTTAAATCTCTATAAAAATTGGTTTAGAGAAAGTGTAAAGAATTTAAACTTAAAACTGTGTTTATTAAAAGTAGGATTTTAAAGTATCTTTCAGTATATGTACTAGGATTAAACTACATTCATGAAATAAAAAAATCTGGTATCTGGCGAGTTTCTGTTAAAAATATAACCTTTTAGCTCTAAAATTCAAAGTGGGGTGTTATTAGGGTTTTAAAATCATACATTCTATACACATGGTAACCAGTATAATAGTATATAGAGTAAGCTCTATTTAGAGAATTTAGAAAAAGCTTTTCCAGGCTTAAGCCTAAGTGAAAGCAAAGAAGTTTCTTGTTTAAAAGTATTTTAACTATTTAACAGCAGTAAGAACCACTTAAATATAAATTTAGGCACCATGATAAAAACTCATGTAATCTGAAAAGGAATTTTTAGTTACTACATATCTTCATATAAAACCAGTAACACTCAGTGTACTTTGTCTCTGTAATTCCTTAAGAACAAGGTATTTGATAAAAGCCCAAAGAGCTTTTATTAAACGAGATGTCTAGCTCTGTTTTTGTGTACACTAACATTTACGGCAAACGGTTATTTACTTATAGTAGTGAAAATGATTTTTTACATTTAAGGAATTTATCTCCCATTTTAAGTCATTTAACATTCGATTTAGAAATATATATTAATAGTATGAATCAAGTATGTTACAATAATGATAATTTTAAAAAGTGAAAAATAAATCCAAAAATGTAATGAAATAAAAATCCATGATATTTCATAATAATAAGTCTAAAATATTAGCAGTTACACTTAAACTATAGGACGTATCAGAGACAGTTTGTGAATTCAAACTAGTACTTACCAATCATACAGAATGTAGTATTGTGTTTTTGGGTGTATGCAGGTTAAGAGAAAATTACTCAAAATTTAAATTAAAAATACTCTGTAAAGTGTTTCTATATAATTCTTATAGACTAGTTTATTATATTCATAAAACTAGACAAAGGACTATTTAAATATTACGTATTACTAAATCTTCATTTAAGTATTACTTAATCTTCAATAATCTTCTATATGATTACGTGGTGTGTAAATTTTGATTAGTCTTACAAGAATATGCAGACTATTTTAACAACAATACCGACTACTATAGTTAAAATCCTAGCTTTCTGTATAGATGAAATTGTATGAAATACATAGATATTATAACGATGAAAAATGTAGTTATTGTTTATTATAGACCGTATTTTTACAATAGCCACACAAAAAGACGTTTTCTGTTAGTTACTGAAGTGTACTTGACGTTTTGGTTGCTAATATTACAAGAATGATTCAAGAAAACAAAAACTTTATGCAACGGGTTACATTTTTGTTTATTTATTTTTTTATTTGCTGCACCGGCAAGACTAGTTTATTATATTCATAAAACTGGACAAAGTACTATTTAAATATTACGTATTACTAAATCTTCAATTCCGTATTACTTAATCTTCAATTATTTTTTATATAATTACATGGTGTATAAATTTTGATTAGTCTTACAAGAATATGTGTACTATTCTAAAAAAACAATACCGATTACTATGGTTAAAATCTTCGCTTTCAGTATAGATTAAATTGTATAAAATACATTGATATTATGACGATCAAAAATTTAGTTATTGTTTTTATAGAGCGTATTTTAACAATAGCCGCAGAAAAAGAAGTTTTCTGTTAGTTACTGAAGTGTACTTGACGTTTTAGTTGCTAATACTACCAGAATGATTCAAGAAAACAAAAAAGTTATTTGACTTTATGCAACGGGTTACATTTTTCGTTTATTTATGTTTTATTTGGTGCACTGGCAAGACTAGTTTATTATATTCATAAAACTGGACAAAGTACTATTTAAATATTACTTATTACTAAATCTTCAATTCCATATTACTTAATCTTCAAGTATCTTCTACATAATTACATGGTGTATACATTTTAATTAGTCTTACAAGAACATGCAGACTATTCTAAAAAAACAATACCGATTACTATGGTTAAAATCTTAGCTTTCAATATAGAAGAAATTGTATGAAATACATTGATATGACGATCAAAAATTTAGTTATTGTTTCTTATAGAGCGTATTTCAACAAAAGCCTCAGAAAAAAAGACGTTTTTGTTATCTACTGTAGTGTACTTAACGTTGTGGTTGCTAATACTACCGGAGTATTTCAAGCTCGAACACAGAGACTATTTGACGTTACAAAAAAGGTTACGTTTTTCGTTTATTTATTTTTTATTTGGTGCACCGGCAAGACCAGTGAGAATCAATAAACCGGTGAAAGAACGAATTTGCACTCAAAGTGGGTTCTTGTACTTTGGTAGCAAAGAATAAACAGAATATTTGCAAAGCTTACCTCCTACTTCCAGATGAATCGTTTGAACTGAGAGGACATTGGGACTATAAACTTATATTACTAGCCTAAGTGCTAATAAGGAACACGGTGGCCTCTAGACAGGTCTAGTCACGAATACACAGGTCTCTAATTATAAGAATAACAACTTTGGGAGGCCTTATAAGCTCGTCGCCTATAGAGTTACCACAACTACTGATGATGATTTATAGGTTTAAATAAAAAATAATTTATGGAAATTATTCTCCAGTTAAATTCAGAATAAAATTATTACTATCTTTTTAAAGAGATAAACAGTAAAAGGCACGTTATCATTCTTCGTCTTATGATTCCTCTTAGATTCTAAATAATTCAGATGCTACAAAAACTACAAAAAAATGTACTTGCGTAAAATATTTTTATTAGCTTATTCTTATGTAATACTGTTTTGCTATTTGGTATTACTATCGCCTTTATATAATGCTACAAATAAAAACATTTGTAACAATGTATACATATATACATATCCATATATGTGTGTGTGTGTTTGTGTACAGATGTAGATATACTTAGGCTAGGTTGTACATAATAATCCGTTGGACATTGGGACTATAAACTTATATTACCTAGCCTAAGTGCTAATAAGGAACACGGTAGCCTCTAGACAGGTCTAGTCACGAACACACAGGTCTCTAATTAAAAAAATAACAACTTTGAGAGGCCTTATAAGCTCGTCGCCTATAGAGTTACCACGACTACTGAGGATTTATAGGTTTAAATAAAAATAATTTCTGGAAATTATTCTCCAGTTAAATTCAGAATAAAATGATTACAATCTTTTTAAAAAGATAAACAGCAAAACGCACGTTATCATTCTTCGTCTTATCATTCCTCTTAGATTCTAAATAATTCAGATGCTACAAAAACTACAAAAAAAATGTATTTGCCTAAAAATATTTTTATTCGCTTATTCTTATGTAATACTGTTTTGCTATTTGGTATTACTATCGCTTTTATCCAATACTATAAATAAAAACATTTGTAACGATGTATACATATATACATATCCATATATGTGTGTGTGTGTGTTTATGTACAGATGTAGATATACTTAGGCTAGTTTGTATATAATAATCCGTTGGACATTGGGACTATAAACTTATATTACCTAGCCTAAGTGTTAATAAGGAAGACGGTGGCCTCTAGACAGATCTAGTTACGAACACACAGGTATCTAATTATTTATAAGAATAACAACTTTGCGAGGCCATATAAGCTCGTCGCCTATAGAGTCACCACTACTACTGATAATGATTTATAGGTTTAAATAAAAAATAATTTCTGGAAATTATTCTCCAGTTAAATTCAGAATAAAGTGATTACAACCATTTTAAAGAGATAAACAGCAAAAGGCACGTTACCATTCTCTGTCTTATCATTCCTCTTAGATTCTAAATAATTCAGATTCTACAAAAACTACAAAAAAATGTACTTACTTAAAAATATTTTATTCGCTTATTCTTATGTAATACTGTTTTGCTATTTGGTATTACTATCGCATTTATTCAATACTACAAAAGAAAACATTTGTAATGATGTTTACATATATACATATCTATGTGTGTGTGTGTGTTTGTGTACAGATGTAGATATACTTAGGCTACATTGTATATAATAATCCGTTGGACATTGGGACTATGAACTTATATTACCTATCCTAAGTGCTAATAAGGAACACAGTGGCCTCTAGACAGGTCTAGTCAAGAACACACAGGTCTCTAATTATAAGAATAACAACTTTGCGAGGCCTTATAAGCTCGTCGCCTATAGAGTTACCAGGACTACTGGTGATGATTTATATCTTTAAATAAAAAATTATTTCTGGAAATTATTCTCCAGTTAAATTCAGAATAAAATGATTACAATCTTTTTAAAAAGATAAACAGCAAAACGCACGTTATCATTCTTCGTCTTATCATTCCTCTTAGATTCTAAATAATTCAGATGCTACAAAAACTACAAAAAAAAATGTACTTGCCTAAAAATATTTTTATTCGTTTATTCTTATGTAATACTGTTTTGCTATTTGGTATTACTATCGTTTTTATCCAATACTACAAATAAAAACATTTGTAACATGGTATAAATATAAAAGTAGAATAAAAACTACCTCAATATTATATTTCCGGAATATATTGTGAATTCACAACTAAATAATATAAAGATGCTACTTCATTTCTCTTTCCGTTAAGGTGGAAGTAAATGATACATACACATACACACACACACACACACATATATATATATATATATATATATATATATATATATATACATATATATATATATATATATATATATATATATATATATATATATATATATATATATATATATATATATATATATATATATATATATATATATATACATATATATATATAGATATATATATATATATATATATATATATATATATATATATATATATATATATATATATATATATATATATATATATATATATATAATATATATATATATATAAATATATATATATATATATATATATATATATATATATATATATATATATATATATATATATATATATATATATCTATATATATATATATATATATATATATATATATATATGTGTGTGTGTGTGTGTGTGTGTGTGTGTGTGTGTTTGTGTACAGATGTAGATATACTTAGGATAGGTTGTATAACATAATCAGTTGTAGATTAGTTTTGTATTTACTTAACTATTATTAATCACTAAGAGAAATAACACTTCATGAGCAAAAGAAGGCAAAATGAGAGAGACTTTGATTAGTATCCATGCGTTAAGAGATGTAATACATTGGTAATTGTGACTTGAATATTATGTCTGAAATGTTAAGTAAATATAACACGTAACTATTCCCTGGCAGCGAAATATTGACACGAATATACCCTCTGAGGGCTAAAATAAAAGCATGAAGTGAGCTTTTCCGATACTTTTAGTATCGGGTTTGCATTATGTTGGGTAATAAGAAGGACTACCGTTTGAATTTCTAATGGTGTGACCACCAGGATAATGATGGAAAGGATGAAAAGATTTATTACTGGTAAGCAAAATGGTAGAATTATGATTGCAATTCGAGTATTTTCAAGACATTGCGCAATCTGATATTAATATTATATTAGTATTCATGTAATGTAGTCTAGTTGTTGCATAAATATACCTCTTCATAAAAATAAATGACATAAAGTGTTTTTTGTTTCAAAAGAGAAAAAAATATATTAATAAGTACTTACTTTTTTATGAGAACCCATCATCAGAAAGGAGACATATAATTTTCGTTTCTTTAAATCTTTACTACATTAGACTATCCAACTCATTACAAAATAAAAAGTTTTTTTTCTCTTAAAATAAATTTTTACAAATTTTTAATAAAATTTAAAATTTTTATAGCTTTTTAATCTCAAGCATTATATTTTTAATAATATAATATACATAGTGAAAAGAATGAATATCATTTACCGAAAGATAATATTTGAAATATGCATTTAAGATAACGAATTAGATATCAAATTGCAGTTAATCATACAGTTAATTATAAAGATAATTATTGTCATTTCTGCAAGCTTAACACTTAAAAGTTTTATGACAATATAAGATCAAAGAAATTGGAATTAAATAAAACGTTTTACACCTTAGCACTTTTAAAACTATAAATTTAAAAGTGCTAAAAATTTGTAAATGTAAAATAGTTACCAATTCTGTACTCCAAAATAAAATATATAGCATTAAATTTATATAATTGAAGTACACAGAATATATATTTACCTCCTAATTGGTATGAAAAACTTGTTTTCGATTTGAAAATGTCAATTTGTTTTACTGTTAAATAGATTCCTTTTTTTATTTTCTGAATTCATATTATAATTAAAAAAAACATGTATTTCTTCACTTGACAAAAGTAAATATTTTGTATAAAAATAGAACCTTAATAAAAATTCCTTAAAAATGATATTTTGAATTGAGAATTTTTTTAATTCCGTATTAAATTAAAAAAGCGATTATTCAATATTTAGGCTCTAGTACTTTGGTACACTAATTCGGAAATTTGAATCTTATTGCTGCATGAAGATTAGTAGCCGGTACTCGGAATGAGTTTTAAGTAGTATGTATCGGCACCAGTAGCCTAGTATCAACTTTAGTCTTTAATGCTCTCAACCCCCAAAAATACTTATTATAAAGAAAAGTTTTACTTTAAAGATACTATGTACTATTAAGCTGAAATATATTCGTTATAAAACTATTCCGTACAAGACTATTTCTTATGAATTGTCATAAAATAGATAGTTCTACACAATTTGCAAAAATAAAATGTTATTTGTAAAATTTGTAGAAAAAATAATTCTTTAAAATAATTCTAATTTCATTTTTAAAATTTATCATAGATATTTCAGTCTTATTGTGTTTCAAAATATAATAATGATGAAAAAGACAAAGGAATATTTTAAATATTCTAGTAGCAATACATGTATTTTTAGCTACAGCTTAGGTGACAAAATGTTTTAGAAATAAATTTTTGGTGGATGAAATAGTGAGCCAAAAATTTACGCCTACAAGCGGAATACACAGTGAGTATCAATCCTCCGTATCGCTAAGATTGCTTTTCCAATTCCGATTTGCTATGTGATTCCAAATCATATACGTGTATCCGTATCTCTCCAAAATTATTTTATCCCTACTTGGGAATTACTTTTATTTCATACTTAATAATAATTCAACTTTACGACAATATCATAACTAATGAAATATCTTTTAAATTGGTCCATGCACATTTTTGGGGGGTTATAGTAAGATGAGATGTACATATCTGTTGATTTAGTTACAATGTAAATCTAAAATATAATACCAGTTCTAATGTCCAAGAATGAGTGATAATTAATAATATTTTTAGTTTAGTTTCTGACAAGTAATAGATATAAATCAATCAATTGAGATTTTCATCTGGTGTTTTGACAGTTAAGCAAATGGTAGGATTAATTGTTTACTCGACATGAAATATTTAAACGGCAATACCTTTCGGGGGCTTGTGTGAAGTGAAGTTTTTCAATACTTAAGTATCGGTTTTGTTTTATTTCAAATGGTAAGGATTACCATTGGAAATTCCAATCATCTGACCATTAGAATATTCATAGAAATAAGGTATTCATTATTACAAAGTCTTGCTAGCAAGAGATAAGAATTATGATTAATTTGAAGTCATAGTATTACGTCATTGTGCTTTCTGAAATCCCCTTAATATTGTGATTTATCTAATGCATTCTGTGTTATTTTATTTATTAATACTTTCTTTTTCTGATGAAAATAGCCGTCACATATTTTTTCATTGAAAATAATTTGCTCATATTTTTTTTTTCATTTAATTAGACCTGGTAAAATGAAATTCGGAAAAATATTTTCTGAATACCTATAAATATATCATACTGTATGATTTACAATAGAATTTTACGAATTGTTAAAAGAATCTTTATTTAATATTTTTCTATTCTTTCACCTATTACACAGTAAATAAATTTCAAAACAGAATATTCATAGCCCAAATTTCAAGTAAAATATAGGATGAAATGGATTCGATAAAACTATTTTTCAAAATAGCTAAAAATAAAATGTTCTTTATGATTTAAATTAGAATTTTACGAATTGTTAGAAACAAAATCTGTATTTAATATTTTTCTATTCTTTAAGCTGCAAATTACGCTGTAAATAAATTTCAAAGCATAGTATTCATAGTCTAAATTTTAAGTGAATTCCATAAAAATGTTTTTCTGAATGTCTATAAAGTTGTGCCCAATGATTTATGATGGAATTTTACGAATTGTCAAAAACAGATTCTGTAATTAATATTTTTCTATCCTGAAGGCTATTACATTACAAATAAATTTCAACTCAAAGTATTCATAGTCTAAATTACAAGTAAAATATATTTCATAAAAATGTTTTTGTGAATAGCTATAAAATATTCGATGATTTAGGATGGAATTTTACGAAATGTCAAAAACAGATTCTGTATTTAATTTTTTAATATTTTTTAAGCTATTACACTCAAAATAAATTTCAAAACATAGTATCCACAGTCTAAATTTCAAGTAAAATATAGAATGAAATGAATTCCATAAAAAAATGTTTTTCTGAATGGCTATAAGAATATTCCTAATGATTTATAATCCAATTTTACGAATTGTCAAAAGCAGATTCTATATTTAATGTTTTCTATTATTGCAGTTATTAAACAGTGAATAAATTTCAAAATTCATACAAATTGGAATACATAAAACGAATATTTTTTAATATTTAAATATATTATTTCTTTTATTTGTTATTTACCGAAAATATAACCTCTCTGAAATATCATATCTAATAATAAATACTTCTTCTGATGAATATAGCTGTCTCATACTGTTTTAATTGAGAATCAATTGTCTATTTTTCTGTTTAATAAGACATAGTGCAAATTAAGATTCAAGGAATTTCTCATCAAACACAATAAAGAATAATTGTAAATAAAATGTTCTCCATGATAAAACAGAATTTTACGAATCAATGGTAGAAAAAAATTTATCTTCATTTAATATTGTTTTCTATCCTTACAGATATTATGTTTCAAAACATATAAAATACATTTCAAAACATAACATTGATGAAAATATATAAAACATATTATTTTAAAAAGTATTTTTATTGCATACAGTTCTTTTTATTTTTTATTTGATAAATATAAATCCATTCTTTCAATAATCACATCTATTAAGATATTTTTAAGGTAGGTACAAGGTTGTATGTAAATCTATTTGGAGATATACAATGATAAGCTGAACATTATATATGTATTTCCTAATTACCAGTGTTAATATGAGATAACATACATAGTCTAGAAGTTAGGTATTTAGAGACAGAAAGTTTTTTTCAGTTCTCAAATGCTAATACAAGTAAATCTTTGGTAATGGTAACTTGACTATGGTATCTGAGCCATCAAGTAACTATTACACTCAACTGCTCACTTGAGATAAAATACTGTTACATATATACCTGCTAGGTGTTTTAAATAAAAGTGTGAACTTTTCCAATACTTTAGTATTGGTTTTACATTATGTTGGATAATAAGAAGGATTATCATTTGAATTTCTAATCGTGTAACCATAAGAATAATGGTGGAAAAAAGTATTCATTACTCCTAAACATTGCAAGTGTGAGTTTAGATATTTTTATTATTATTTCACATTTGGTATTTTTCTAGACTTGAGATTATTTTTATTGTTATTTGTATAGTGCATTTTATTACATAATATTATGATTCATATAATAAACTTTTATAAGTGTATTTGATGCAAAAATATTTTTTGAACTAGTTGATTGATTAATTTTTTAATAAAAATTTAATGGATAAATATGCATCCGTCAAAATTTAAAAACTTTTGACCTGAAGTATAAACATATCTACTCTCTTCGAGCCTAACAACTGGTATAATTATATATAATTTGAGATGTGGAGTTTATTCTGAGTTTTTTTTTTTTAAGGAAAAGTACCTAATCTTTGTGTACGAGAATCACATTCAATTCCAACAATACATAAAAGAATATAACATAACAATAAGTACATCCCAATCAAGTAAGCAGATATAGTTTATGCAAATTAGTGAAATAAATATACCAAAATTTGGTGATAACTATAAAGAATATGGTATAACTTAACTATAATTTAAGAAATTGGATCGGCTCATTTTCTCTTTTACTTGGTATTTGACTAGGCGTTGTAGTTCACCCAGGGTACTAAAAAACACTGAGGGCATTAAACATAAAGAAAATTCCTAAATTAAATTCACATTTGGGACTATACAAAGGAAAGAGGCAGAACATCGCCTTTTATTATTGTCAGAGAAAAACTCAAAGGTGAATAAATAAATATAGAGAAGAGCAAACAAGACATCCCAGGTTGAGTCTGCAGGACACATGAGCCGGTGTAATAGTACGGGGTATTGTGAGTCAGGACAAGTCCAACCAATAAGAGAGGGAAAATCATAAAATATACATACCACAGGGCCAATTACATCGACTATTCCTGTGGAATTATATATAATCAGAGGGAGTTTAGTAGCTGTAGAAAAAAATCCGGACGGTGAAATGAGAGTTCACCATACTTACAAAAAGACAGATCCACATCCAAGGAATGCCGATTCTACGAATAAATTCCATATATTTACTTCACTTCTGGAAATACACAATGTTCAGCCTTAAATTTTGCAAGTAATAAAGTACATTTACCCTGTCCTTCATGGTCTTGGTGGTTTGACGATGAAATGAGAGACCAGTACAAAAAACAGATTCATCAAGGACCTCGTAGATAGTTGCCATACATTTACTTCACTTCTGGAAAGACACAATGTTCAGCCTTAAATTTTGCAAGTAAAAAAGTAATATGTTTCATTTCTTTTTTTAATTAATTAGATTTAAATGTAAAAAAAAAAATAATAAAAATATTTAAAATATTTATATTTAAATTCAATTCTAACTTTTTTAGGACCTAATTTTTAAAAAAAAACATTTATTTTTTTTTATATTCACTCTAAAATGTAAATATTTTTTGAATTTTAAATAAAATAATAAATATTTTTGAACTATTTTGATACAAAAAAATAAGCAGCGATAAAGAGAACATATAATATAACAGTCAAGTAAACATATATTTTGCAAGTGAAATAAATATAAATTTGTGATCTGAAATAAAAATACTATTATTTACGTGAATCATTTTCCTTTACTTGGTATGACTAGGCATTGTAGTCACTCATTGTACTACAAAGTTTCCTATATAAGGATTATATAAAGTTCCTATAAAACCTATAAAATTCTCGTTTACTTTTCTTATTATTTTCAAGACATCCAAACTTAATAAGAATAGAATTATTGAAACAAGACATCTCCACACTTGTCGACTAAAAGCTTAATAGTGACTGGGTTATGCTTTTTTCAAACCTAAACCAAATAAATATTATATAACACAGGGTCAATTAAATCTCTATTTTTTGCTATGATATGAAAATAGGTAGTTGTCACCAAAAATTTTTTTCACCCAAGTACAATTCTAGACCCACTCCAGAAATGATATGCATACGAATAAAGTCCGTAACCATACATTTACTTCACTTCTAGACACAATCAAATTTTGAAAGCAAAAAAAATAAAGGATTTCAGTTAAGTATTCTGACTGGTATTGGTACTACAATGAATTACTTTTAACGATTTGATTACAGTATAGAAGCTGAAAAGCATACCTGGAGGATAAAAAATGTGGATTATTTATATTTTTGAGTGTTATCAGTAATTAGTATTTTTCATCATTTTCACACATATGATATGAGTATATATATATATATTATATATATATATATATATATATATATATAAATTATATATATATATTATATATTATATATATCTATATAAATATGTATATATATATATTTATATTTATATATATATATATAATATATATATATATATATCTATATATATATAGTATACTATATATATGTATATATAAACGTATATATATTATATATATATATATATATATATATAAATATATATATATAAATATATATAAATATATATTATTTTTTTGATAAATATATTATACAAAAATATACAATATATATATATATATCTATATATATATAATTATATATGTATATATATATATAAATCTATATATATATATATATATGATATATATTATATATATAAAATATATATATATAATATATTATATTTATTTATATATATACAAAATATATATATATAATATATATTATATAAATATATCTGAATATATAATGTATATATATATATTTTAAATATTTATTTATATATATAGTATATATATATATATATTTATATATATATATATATATATATATATATATATATATATATATATATATATATATATATATATATATATATATATATATATATATATATATATATATTATATATATGTATTATATATATATATATATATATATATATATATATATATTTTATATATATATATATATATATATATATATATATATATATATATATATATATATATATATTATATATATATATATATATATATATATATATATATATATATATATATATATATATATATATATATATATATATATATATATATATATATATATATATATATATATATATATATATATATATATATATATATATATATATATATATATATATATATATATATATATATATATATATATATATATATATATATATATATATATATATATATATATATATATATATATATATATATATATATATATATATATATATATATATATATAATATATATATATATATAATATATATATATATATATATATATATAATATATATATATATATATATATATATATATATATATATGTATATATATATATATATATATATATATATATATAGTATATATGTTATATATATAATATATATAAATAATATAATAAAATATAAATATATATATATTATATATATATATATATATATATATTTAAATATATATTATATATTTTTTTTGAAAGAAAGAGAAAATATAGATAGATAATACTAATATTTAGATACCCTTGGGTTACAGAGCATAATGTATCACAGAAGAAATCTCTCTGAATCGTACAGAAACGTTGAAACATGTATACCAATGATAATTTGGACTTAAATCTGGTGCCTGAACCGTTAAATAAATGCTACACGTAACTATTTACTGCCGATGAAATATTGACACGAATATATGCTCTAGCTGCTGAAATAAGACCGTAAAGTTAACTTTTCCAATACTTTTAGTATCGGTTTTGCATTATGTTAGATTGTGTATGATATTAAGAAAGACTATCATTTGAATTTCTAATCATGTGACCATTAGGATTATGACTAAAAAGAATGCGAATTTTCATTACTGGTAAACCTTGAAATGTCG
>CM063510.1:5985618-6015618 GCA_032207245.1 Pardosa pseudoannulata | reverse complement strand
ATAATCCTGTTGTAATCAGTTTGTTACCCAGAAATAATAACATTTATGTTATGATCATGCTGTAATCAGCTTTTACCACGATCATGTTGTAATCCATTTTAACCATGAGTATGATTTTGTATGTCATGATATTTTAGGATTATCACTTTAATACCCTGCGATATAATCATGACAGTTATAATCGCCGAGTAACTCATTTAAGGCTGACTAAAGAATTCTTCTGAAATTTGTTTAGTTTTCTCTACTTTTAAACAAAGAAGATATCCTTTAAATCACTTAGAAAGATAAATGTTTCGCTTTTTCGAAAAAAGGCTAAATACTAAACAGTGTGAACACATACCTAAATCGAGGAAAATTACACATCTTTTTACTTTCTTCAGGAGAAAGGATTAATTCAAAACATCAGATATATTTGGAATTAAAAATGTCTCATTTCAGATGTTCCTATATTATTTATTTTTATAGGAAAATAGTAACATGTCTCTGTAAAAATATAGATTCCTAGATTCCATAAATGACTTAGCATAATAATTTGATAAAATCCATCGTTGGAATATGTTACGTATTAAAAATACTCTGAAAAAAAAACTACTCTGAAAATAAACATAATTTTTGACATTCATAAAATGTAAATTATTTCTCACAAATAATATTAATATTACAAAATTAAATTTTATAATCTATATTAAATTGAATGATATCTATATTTTTATCGTTTCTTTTATAAAATTTAATAAAAAATATATTTTTCTAAAGTGTATAGAAGACAGATGATTATTAACTACAACGAGATTATGCAATTAATAAAAAATATCATCATTGAAATATTAATTTACAACAGAATATACGATGTTTGTTTTCTACGTATTTTAGATCACAAAGATTTATTTTTAATTTTAAATATCTTATAAATGAATCTTTTGTTGCATTAGTCCTATATTAAAATTGCTCGCAAAGAAATTACTCTGAAAACAAATATTAATTTTGAGTATTAGAAAAAATACACCTAATTCCTCTGTCCAATGGAATGAACTTTGCCTTATATTTTATTAAATTTCAAATAAAGTTAATTTTCAAATAATGTTAATATTACAAAATTAAATTTTATTATTTATAATGCTTTAAAAAATCTATATTCTTATCATTTCTATTATGAATTTAGATGTAAAATATATTCTTCTAAAGCGTACAAGACACAGGATTATTAACTGCAATATGGTATTCTGCGATTATTAAAAAATAGTCTCATTGAAATATAGCTATTAATTTACAACAAAATATACGGTGTTTGTTTTCTACGTATTTTAGATCACAAAGATTTATATTTCATTTTAAATATCTTACAGAACTTATAAATGAATATTTTGTTGTATTAGTCTTATATTAAAATTACTCGCAAAGAAATTACTCTGAAAACAAACATTAATTTCACCCATTGAAAAAATACACCTAATTTCTCTTTCAAATAGAAGGAATTTCATTAAATTTCAATTAAAGTTAATTTTCAAATAATGTCAATATTACAAAATTAAATTTTATTATTTATAATGCTTTGAATAAAATCTATATTTTTATCGTTTGTATTATGAAATTTGATGTAAAATATTTTTTTCTAAAGCGTACACAAGACACAGACTTATTAACCACAATATGAGATTCTGCGATTAACAAAAAATTTCTCATTCAAATATAGCTATTAATTTACAACAAAATATACGATGTTTGTTTTCTATGTATTCTATATCAGAGAGCTTATAAATAAATATTTTGTTATATTAGTCCTATATTAAAATTACTCATAAGGAAACAAAAATTTAGCCCATTGAAAAAATACACCTAATTCCTCTTTCGAATAGAATGAACTTTGCCTTTTATTTCATTAAATTTCGAGTAAATTTAATTTTCAAAAAATGTTAATATTACAAAATTAAATTTTATTATTTATAATGCTTTGTATAAAATCTATATTTTTATATTTTCTATTATGAAATTTGATGTAAAATATATTTTCTAAAGCGTATACATGATAGAGGATTATAAACTACAATATGGGATTCTGCGATTAATAAAAAATATTATCATTAAAATATAGCTATTAAGTTACAACAAAATATACGATATTTGTTTTCTCTGTATTTTAGATCGCAAAGATTTTTTTTTCATTTTAAATATCTTACAGACCTTACAAATGAGTCTTTTGTTGTATTAGTCGTATATTAAAATTACTCGCGAAGAAATTACTCTGAAAACAAATATTAATTTCGCCCAATGAAAAAAATACACCTAATTCCGCTTTCAAATAGAATGAACTTTGCCTTTTATTTCATTAAATTTCAGTTAAAGTTATTTATCAAATAATGTTAATATTACAAAATTAAATTTTATTATTTATAATGCTTTGAATAAAATCTATATTTTTATCGTTTCTATTATGGTATTTGATGTTAATAATATTCTTTTAAAGCATATAGAAGATACAGGTTTATAAACTACAATATGAGATTCTTCGATTAATGAAAAATATTCTCATTGAAATATAGTTATTAATTTAGAACAAAATATACGATTCTTGTATTCTATGTAGTTTACATCACAAATATTTATTTTTCATTTTAAATATCTTACACATCTTATAAATGAGTCTTTTGTTGTATTAGTCGTGTATTAAAATTATTCGCAAAGAAATTACTCTGAAACCAAACATTAATTTCGCACTTTGAAAAAAATTCACCTAATTCCTCTTTCAAATAGAATGAACTTTGCCTTTTTTTCATTAAATTTCAATTTCCTAACCGTCAGATGTAAAGTTAATAAGTACAACATTTTACATTGAATGAAATATAAAGAATTCTTTCGGCTAACTTTAGTGCTGCGACAGTTCTCAGGAACACGTTTCTTCAGCTTTTTATTGAGACATTGATTGGTGAGGAATTCGGCTGAAGAATTCCTCCAAAGTATTTTTTGAGATCACAATTGCAACTCCAATGCTTCAGAGAAAGAACGTTTCAGAGCGTATGATTGCAATTTTAGTCGACTTAATTCCAGGACAAAAAATATTAGAGGGAAATACGACGCATTACTTCTATTTTAACTTCAATTTTTTTCATTTTTATCTTCTTAGAGTTTTTGGTACATGTTGTCGTATATATCTAACAATTATATACCTTTATAAAATAGATCTTTTAGTATGTTGGAGATTACTTTAAGCGGATTCCACAGAAATGTTTTAGCTGCTACATCGTTTAAACATTTTAAAGTAAGTTGCATTAAATAAATTTTAATATTTGCTTGTTTTATGATTTCACAATTATGCTGCTCTTTCGAAAACACTAGAAACACAATTTGTAAATAATACTATTCAAAAAAGAATTTCTCTTTTTTTCAATTTTTAATCTCTTATATGAAAATAAATAAAATATATCTGTTAAAAGTTACATAAATTTTAAGATAGATATAAAAGTAAAAATTCTTGAAAACTGTATAACGTAAATGTTTTTTTAAATGTAAATCAGATTAAAGAAATTATGATGTCCCTTTGTCTTTTAGGATTAGTTTCTATATTTCGTAGAATAATTTAAAAATGGAAGTTGTTAATATTGTTAAAACAGCTTAAAATATACAATTATTATCTCTGAAATTGTTCTATGTGCATAATAGATTTAAATTTTTATTCTCATTATATAACAGAATATCTCAAAGATAAAGTGACAGTGTATGCATTTAATTAAGTTGAATATTCAAAACAAAATATAAAAATAGAGATGTTATGTAAATTCATATTTCCTAAAATAGCAAACTGTTTTATCTCTAGAAGGTAATTTGCAGTAAATACCGTCATATTGTAATGAAAATATGTTGAAAACCAGATCGATGACAATATTGAGAAAATACTTTCACAATAAGTTTTTCACAATATCTTTTACAAATGCATAACAGAAAATACCACTATTAATTTAGTACTTATATAGTAAATTTATATAGCAATTATGTGATTATTTTGACACATTGTTAAATTAGCAACGGATAGATGAATTTATCAATGGTACTTATTGAAACATTATGCACTCACACACACACACACACACACACACACACACATATATATATATATATATATATATATATATATAAATGAGTGTGTGTATGTGATTATTAATAAACATTTTTGAATAACCTACCGATTAAAGAATGAATGGCTGGTACTTATCGGAAATGAATCCCCCCCCCAAAAAAAAATATATGTATATTTCCAAAGCAAAACATTTCATTAAAACTGTCAGATATATATATATATATATATATATATATATATATATATATATATATATATATATATATATATATAATATATATATATATATATATATATATATATATATATATATATATATATATATATATATATATATATATAATATATATATATATATATATATATATATATATATATATATATATATATATATATATATAATATATATATATATATATATATATATATATATATATATATATAATATATATATATATAATATATATATATATATATATATATATATATATATATATATATATATATGGTATAATAAGTTATATATAAATATATATATATATATATATATATATATATATATATATATTCGGCGATCCAACCCCTCCCAGAGGTTTTTGATAGGGTTCAGGTCTGGGCAGGCCAGTCCATTCGAAGAACTCTTTTGGTACCATACCAAGCCTTGGTTAACTTCGAAACATGACAACTGGCATTGACGAACTGAAAGTAACAGGGGTAGAACCTTTAAAACTGGCAAAACGTTGGAAGCTCATTGTCATCCAATATAGTGCAGTAGGCATTGGCATTGAGCTTACCATGAATGGGGACAAAGGTTCCCATTCTATACCAGGAGAAACACCCCCAGACCATAATTCCACCTCCACTGATCTTGACTGTTGGCAGGAGACGTTCTCCAGGCAGACGCAAGACCCAGACCCTTGGGTGAACCTTGTTTCATCGCTCCAAAGAAACTGTTCCCACTGATCTACGGTCCAATTTCGATGTGCTTTGCACCACACTAACCGAGCAGAATGGTTTGATTTTTTTATCAAAGGGTTATGAGTAGCAGCATGACAATGAAAACCAAGATGTGCTTCCTTACGTTTTGTATTTTGAAACAATAATCCCGGGTGTCTGTTGAAACTCGTCGCGGATGAAGGACATCGGTTGGGTGCGCTCCATTCGAATTTCTCTGGACAGCACTCGTCGGTCTCTATCTCCCAGTTTCGTTGGTCTGCCAACTGGGGCACATCCGTCAAATCCCGCTCACCTTCCACTTCTAAATCACATAGGCCACTGTTGAATTTGTGTAATTTAGATCGATAGATATGTCCCTTAATGATCGGCACATGTGTGAAACCCGATAATTATACCTTTCCCAAATCAGAGAATTCCGTACTGCACGGTATTTTGCATGGGACTAATATCCATGCTGTTTCCTAAACGATGTCTACCGGCGGAAGCCGTGACATACCGTAGGATCACATATATCATCCTTTACATAGGCTTCAAAATACTTATTGTTAGACAGTGTACATATATTTATATATTTCCACATATATGTGTGTATACAGTGGGATTCAAAGCTAGGGAAAATTTAAAAAGGATCAGAAGAATATAAAATGATTGATATTAAACCAAAAGTATTAAAAGCGAATAAGTAAAACAATAACGAATGCTGAAAATTTTTCACTCAATGTTTGGTTTAACACATCCTTATAAAAATAAATTATTTATATTTACCTGTAAAAAAATGTGATGTGCATAAAGTGTATATATTTATATATATACTCCAGTGCGCGAATAAAAAATCCGGACGCTAGATTAATAGTAAAAAGTGCTTTTGTAACTCTTAACTAAGTTTTACACAAAAAGAAACGCATGTTGTAACTTTATAATTTTCCGTTTTGTTCTTAGACCTGCGAGAATATCCCATTAAAAAGTTAAAATTACCAAATCATACTTTTTTATAATTATTATTATCATAGTATTAAAGAAAACTCTAATGAAGCTGACTGCTATGCTTTTAAGCAGCTACCTGAAGAACTTTTTCCAAACGCGTTAAAAATATTTAAAAATTATATAGTTTATAATAGTTAGAGCCTAAAGTTAATTAATCTTTTAAATTACCATCTTATTTTTAGATTAAAAAATATAGTAAAACATCTGATTTTTTAAATGTTGTATTTTCTAGTTTGATTATCAAAGAGATAATTTAACCATTAAGTAATGTGTTTATGATCTTATTATAAAATAAAAAAAATACTTGTGTTGTCTCTTGTTTTAAAAATATTAGCCAGATTTTTCTGAATAGTTTCTTTAATGCAATATTTAACTAAAAACTTGTGACATATTATAGCATTTTCTTTAAATGCATATGAAGTAATTACTAAGGCGATGTATACCTTGTGTATTGATTACAAGATATTCAGATCAAATATTAATTTACTTTTATGTTATTTTGTTATGTTTATCCATGAAACAATTAAGTTGTCATAGGTTCGATTAAGGTTGAATAAACTCTGAAATATTCGTAGGTTTCTTAGGATTTCCCTCGCATTTAATTCGAGTGTGAGATCATTTTTGACAGAAGACTACAAAGAAAGTAAAATGTTCGCCATATAGTTGAGTTGAGATTTTAACCCATTTAACAATGAGATAATTAGAAGCAATTTAAGGTAATCAGAGTTTTGTTATTTCCAGGGCAATACATTTTCTGTCTCTCAATTACTGCTAATACAGCTGTACTAGATTAGAAAAATGTATGTCTGTGAGTGAATGGACTACATTTCATTAGTGGGTGGTGAAGTATAACGTCGTTGCTTTTCTATCTTCCAAGTACTGTTAGATCAGATATACTAAATCTGTAATATCAGTACTCTCAAATACAGCTATTACAGAATACACGTGTACGTAAAAAAGTATGTCTGTGAGAGAATGGACTACATTTGACGAATGGGTAAAGTCTAACGTCATTGCATTTCTGTCTCTTATTTACTGCTAGATCAGATGTACTAAATCTGTAATAACAGTACTCTCAAATACATCTATTACAGATTACACATGTACATAAAAAAGTATGCCTGTTAGTGAATGGACTACATTTGACGAATGGGTGGTGAGGGGTAACATCATTGCATTTATATCCCTCAAATACTGCTAGATCAGATGTACTATATCTGCAATATCACTACTCTGAAATGCCTTTATCACAGATTACACATGCGTAAAGAAGTATGTCTCTTAGTGTATGAACTACATTTGACGAATGGGTGGTGAGGGGTAACATCATTGCATTTATATCCCTCAAATACTGCTAGATCAGATGTACTATATCTGCAATATCACTACTCTGAAATGCCTTTATCACAGATTACACATGCGTAAAGAATTATGTCTCTTAGTGTATGAACTACATTTGACGAATGGGTGGTAAAGCATAACGTCATTGCATTTCCATCTCTCAATTAATGCTAGATCTGATGTACTAAATCTGTAATATCAGTATTCTCAAATACCGCTATTACAGATTACATATGTGCGTAAATAAGTATGTTTGTGAGTGAATGAACTACATTTTAAGAGTGGACGGTGAAGTGTAACTTCATTGCATTTCTTTCTCTCAAGTACTGCTAGATACGAGGTACTAAATCTGTAATAGCAGTACTTTCAAATACTGCTATTACCGATTACACATGTAGGTAAAGAAGTATGTATGTGAGTGAATGAACTACATTTGACGAATGAATGTTGAAGCAAAACGTCATTGGATTTCTGCCTCTCAATTAATACTAGGTCTAATGTACTAAATCTGTAATATTAGTACTCTCAAATACAGCTATTACAGATTGCACATTTACATAAAGAAGTATGTCCGTGAGTGAATAAAATTCATTTACGAATGGGTGGACTTTATCCAATAGTAAACATTTTCTGTGTTTTAGCCAATAGTAAACACGTTCTCTTTACACATAGGCATTTTTATCACGTGATAAAAATGTGCTTAGGGATTATTCGTAGTCTTTTTACCTGAGAAATCCCTACTTAAAATATGTGTGTGCAAGTTGTTTAAGAATTTCTTGGCTGTTGTATTGCCACCAGAAATGAAATGGGTTGTTCATTTGAATGAATCTCGCCCATAATATTATATATTATATATATATATATATATATATATATATATATATATATATATATATATATATATATATATATATATATATATATATATATATATATATATATATATATATATATATATATGCATCATATTTATGCACATTTATGCACATTTATTTAGTTTTTTAAATTACGAAAATATTTGGTAGATACTTATATTTCCGGATTACAATGATCTTAGCCTTTATTGGACTTTATTGGTGATTGCAGATCTGATGGCATCACATAACAACCTAGGAATTTGTCCCGGCTTGTTGACGAAGTCACAACACACAAGTATACACAAGTATACACTGTTACACACACAAGTATATATGTGTGTGTCTATATATATGTATATATATTTATATTTATATATACATATATATATATATATAAATATATATATATACATATATATATATATATATATATATATATATATATATATATATATATATATATATATATATATATATATATATATATATATATATATATATATATATATATATATATATATATATATATATATATATATATATATATATATATATATATATATATATAATATATATATATATATATATATATAATATATATATATATATATATATATATATATATATATATATATATATATATATATATATATAAAGAGAGTGAGAGAGAGAGAGAATAGATAAACAGATAGATATAAAAGTAAAATTTAGGCCAATATTAGACTAGTGCCAATATTAGATTTTATTTTTATGAGAGAATTATGAAATTCAAATAAAACTATAAGAATCACTATGCTTAAATGTAAAGTATATTTTGTTATATATTTAGAATTAATTAGCAAAAAATCGGAATAGGTCTACTTACGAACATACCTGTGGAAAATAAATATTAGAACAGTCTAAAATATCTGAAAAAAGTGCAAACTCTAGGGTCTACACATTGCAAAATTTCCCAAAGTTAATTCAAAGATAAATGATAAATGGAGAAATAAGCAACATGCAATAATTGTGCAAATTCTGGAAAACAAGTATCTTTAAAGGTATAAAAGGAATTTAAATTGAATCATATTTATGCCAAGATTTTATTTTATGCTGCAATAGACACGACATATAAAATCAATAGAATATTATAAAAAAGATTTAAGCAGTATTAACTGTTTATAAAAAAAGCTTAAGAAGCTTTGTGCTTGTATATCACTATAATATACTCTATAACCTTATCAATATAATCTTTGATAATTAACCTATCAATATAATCTTAATATAATCTTAATAATTTTGATTGAAACATACGATACTACAATTAAACTATAATATGGCATTATTGAAAAATTTCGTTTCAACGTGTATTGTAGTTTTATTTTAATGTAATGATAGAAATATTAATAACAAAAGTTAAGATATTTAATAATACAGCAATTTTCTTAATCTTAATAATTTTAGAATAATAATAATGGATTTAAAGACTAGAAAATGTTGTTTATGCATATATAGTTACAAATATCTACCAGATAAGTAAAAGTACAATACACATGAACAGATATAAATATTTCCTTCGAATAGAAAAAATATTTGGAATTTGATCGAAATTCAAGAAAATATTATTTTCGCAATAAATATTTCCTTTCACATGGCAGGTCATAAACTGAATGTATATTGTACGATAGAATGTGTTTCTTATAAATAAATTTTCTTTTCTATATGTTTCTCTTATGTATTGGAAAACTCTTCAGAAATGGTGAACCTGAAACACGTACTGTATAAAAAAAAATTTCTTTTTACTCGAATACTTGCAGACACAGCATACACCAATAAAAGAATATTTGAAATGGGTATATTTACATCGTTATAATCTTGTTTCAATCTAGCATTAAAATGATACATATGAATATTTGAAGCGGAGTAATATATACGTATCCCGAAGACTGGGCAGAAAAATATAATAAAGAGAATATTTGAAAAAAAAAATCATTTTACAGTAGGAAGCATTGCAGGAAAATTTATATCCAGAAAACCTCTCACATATATTAAACAATACTTTTCCCTTTATATATATATATATATATATATATATATATATATATATATATATAATATATATATATATATATATATATATATATATATATATATATATATATATATATATATATATATATATGTATGTATGTATGTATATATATGTATGTATGTATATGTATGTATGTATATATATATATATATATGTATATATATATATATATATATATATATATATATATTATATATATATATATATATATATATATATATATATATATATATATATATATATATATATATATATATATATATATATATATATATATATATATATACATATATATATATATATATATATATATATATATATATATATATATATATATATATATATATATATATATATATATATATATATATATATATATATATATATATATATATATATATATATATATATATATATATATATATATATATATATATATTCAAAAATATATAAAAGAAAGGATTAGTCATATAGTCTTGAGTTCATTATAACAACTGTAGTGATAGATGCAATTTACATCTGTAATGAAGGTCTGTTTAAAAATGGAGATTTCGTTTATAAAAATTAGCTTTATATTAGATAATTCAAATAAAAAATTAAAATTTACCTTTAAATTAATGTACTGGTGATTTCTGCTAATGGAGTAAAAGTTAAAAACTGACACTTATGGCTTAAAACCCATTTTAAATGACTATGGATATCTAAACCAGCAGAGGAATTTAATTCCATGAACATTTGTACCATTAATCAGCTTCTTGAGAATTAGGCCATATTATAAGTATTATGATTTTTTTTCACAAATTATGATGTATTTGTATCAAAATTCTAAGTATATTTTGTAACGGTTGATTCTTATATAGCTACAGATGTAGCTCATTAGTTTTTTTTATATTCTCATACCTTCATTATTAATCATTTCGCTATTCAAAAAAGATATTCAAATAAGTTAACAATAACAACGTATAATAATAAAACTTGGCTTGTTACATGCGGTTTTGACTATCCAGCTATTATTTCTGTTTAATGGCAAAAGGTTCTTGGCATTTCCTTTCCTTATCTCCCAATTATTGCACAATCTCTCCCACTTATTAGTCGTTTACAAGAATGCCTCCTGTTTACTTTTTTCCCTTATATTTTTATTCTGTAGTTTGTCTTCTTCCGCCGTCCATTTACTTCTTCACCACTCTATCTAAAGAAATCTCAAATTCGGCGTTAGTATTACCATTGATCTTCTAATTTATATTCCCAAAATAGCCTATTCTGTGTAATTCTCTAATGTCTCATACAGTGACAGAAAGTGAGATGAAAGATAGGACAGATTTCAATGACGTAACACTTCACCACCTATTCGTCAAATGTAGTTCATTCACTCACAGGCATATTTCTTTACGTACATGTGTAATCTTTAATATCAGTATTTGAAAGTACTGATATTACAGATTTAGTACATCTGAAATAGCAGTACCTGAGAGACAGAAATGCAATTACGTTACACTTCACCACCCACTCGTAAAATGTAGTTTATTCACTCACAGATATATTTCTTTACATACATGTGGAATCTGTAAGAGCAGTATTTGAGAGTAGTGATATTACAGATTTAGTGCACCTGATCTAGAAGTAATTGAGAGATAGAAAAGCAATGACGTTGCGATTCGCCACCCACTTGTTAAATGAATTTTATTCACTCACGGACATACTTCTTTATGTACATGTGTAATCTGTAATAGCTGTATTTGAGAGTACTGATATTACAGAAAGTATTATCTCGTATCTAGTAGTACTTGAGAGAAACAAATGTAATGATGTTACACTTCACCATCCACTCTTAAAATGTAGTTCATTCACTTACAGACATACTTATTTACGCACATGTGTAATCTGTAATAGTGGTATTTGAGAGTACTGATATTACAGATTTAGGACACCTGATCTAGCCTTAATTGAGAGACGGAAAGGCAATGACGTTATGCTTTACCACCCATTCGTCAAATGTAGTTCATTCACTAACAGACATACTTCTTTACGCATATGTGTAATCTGCAATAGCAGCATTTCAGAGTAGTGATATTGCAGATATGGTACATATGATCTAGCAGTACTTGAGGGATATAAATGTAATGATGTTACCCCTCACCACCCATTCTTCAAATGTAGTCCATTCACTTAACAGACATACTTTTTTACGTACATGTGTAATCCGTGATAGCTGTATTTGAGAGTAATGGCATTACAGATTTAGTACATCTGATCTAACAGTAAATAAGAGACAGAAATGCAATGACGTTACACTTTACCAATTCGTCAAATGTAGGTCATTCACTCACAGACTTACTTCTTTATATACTTGTGTATTCTGTATTAGGGGTATTTGAGATTACTGATATTACAGATGTAGTACATCTGATCTAGCAGTACTTGGAAGATAGAAAGGCAACGACGTTGGACTTCACCACCCACTTGTGAAATGTAATCCATTTACTCACAGACATACATTTTTCTAATCTAGTACACCTGTATTAGAAGTAATTGAGAGACAGAAAATGTATTGATCTTGAAATAACAAAACTCTGGTTATCTTAAATTGCTTCTAATTATCTCATTTTTAAATGGGTTAAAATCTCAGCTCAACTATATGTCGAACATTTTACTTCAATTGTAATCTTCTGTCAAAAATGATCTCACACTCGTATTAAATGGGAGGGAAATCCTGAGAAACCTACGAATATTTCAGAGTTTATTCAACCTTAATCCAAACTATGACAACTTAATTGTTTCATGGATAAATATAACAAAATAACGTAAAAGTAAATTAATATTTGATCTGAATATCTTGCAATCATTACAAAAGGTATACATCGCCTTAGTAATTATTTCATTTGCCTTTAATGAAAATAATCAAATATTTCACAAGTTTTTAATTAAATACTGCATTAAAGAAACTATTCAGAAAATGCCTGGCTAATATTTTTAAAATAAGAGCCACCACAAATATTTTTTTATATTATAATAAGATCATAAACACATTACTTAATGATTAAATTATCTCTTTGATAATCAAAGTAGAAAATACGACATATAAAAACATATGTTTAACTATATTTTTTAATCTAAAAATAAGATGGTAATTTAAATGATTAATTAACTTTAGGCTCTAACTATTATAAACTATATAACTTTTAAATACTTTTAATGCGTTTGGAAAAATTCTTCAGGTAGCTGCTTAAAAACATAGTAGACAACTTTATTAGAGTTTTCTTTAATACTATGGTGATAATAATTACAAAAAAATATGATCTGGTAATTTTAGCTTTTTAATTGGATATTCTCGCAATTTCTAAGAACAAAATAGAAAATTATAAAGTTATAACATGCGTTTTTTTTGTTTAAAACTTAGTAAAGAGTTACAAAAGTTTTTTTTTTTTTTACTATTAATCTAGCGTCCTTATTTTTTCTTCGTACACTGCAGTATATATATATATATATATATATATATATATATATATATATATATATATATATATATATATATATATATATATATATATATATATATATATATATATATATATATATATATATATATATATATATATATATATATATATATATATATATATATACACTTCATGCACATCACAATTTTTTATAGGTAAATATAAATAATTTATTTTTATAATGATGTGTTAAACCAAACGTTGAGTGAAAAATTTTTAAGTTTTGTTATTGTTTTACTTATTCGCTTTTAATACTTTTGGTTTAATATCAATCATTTTATATTCTTCTAATCGTTTTTAAATTTTTCCTAGCTTTGAATCACCCTGTATACACACACACAGATATATATATATATATATATATATATATATATATATAATATATATATATATATATATATATATATATATATATATAAAGTATGTGAATGTCAAATATGAGTATAGATGTCCTCGTAGGGAAGTCGAAAGACAGGTACAAAATACAGAGTGTAAATCGCTACCTCTTGTAGATGATTAAAATTGATAGGACACTAAATTGCTGAATCTGTATAGTTGATGACATTGCAATTTATCAAAGAAATCTCCAATTGTTAATATTAGAGATACTTGTAAAATTTTGCAAAAAAAAATCTCTGTTAGAAATTGCAAAAATTTATTTTGAAAAATTTTAAAAAATAATCTAAAGTCACATTAAAACTAAATGTCGTGTAGTTCTCATTAAGTTTAGTTATTTACATATGATGAAATTTATAGTGGTTATTATTTTGGTAGTCAAAGACTAAATTTTATTTCTCTTGCGTTGTGTAGATTATTTAAGTTTTAAATTTAATCACAGGTTTGGAGAGACTACAGAAATATTTTTAAAAAATTAATAAGCTAAATTACGAGTTACTAAATTGAAATATTACACACTTCAAATAAACACATACAAGGATGATAGTTTAAAATAAAAAATAAGCAAATTTATGATATACTAATTATATGTCTATGTACAGAAAATTAATTCAAATTTTCAAAAAATCATTGCCTTTCAATTTTTTATTAAGTGCCACCTTATTAAAAATTTAAAATTAATGAGATCCTAATCATTTATATAAAAAAAGAAGACAGAGGACCTAATTCAAAATTCAGTATTTATAATAAGTACCTTTGTGGATCTGCAGATATGTGACAGGGCGGTACTCAGGTTGGGAGCTCTTTTTGAGAGTATGTAGACACTGCTGACTTCAGTCTCCCCTCTGGTCTGGGGTCTTCTAAATAATTGGGGTGATTCTGAAAGCCGGATGCACTGGAACACTTCTGGTCGTTGCAAGATATAGTCCTCGTTAGTTTATCGGCGTCTCGCTTTGACTGAACACTTCCTTTGGTCCCCCGACCTCTGCTTTCCAACTCTCGATCTCTAACTTTAGTATCAACTTTTCTTTTTTTATATTATTTTCATCTTTGTCCTTTCTTACTTTTATTCATCCAATCAGCAGAACTGTAAGTGTCCATTGGTCTCCCTTTCCCACCCTTTAAACTGCAAACATGGGGAAAACCTTACCCCTTCAAATTGGACACTGCCACTTAGGGACTCATAAATAACTCCACAAAAGTACATTCATATTTAGTATAATGAGTGGAGATATGATTCTAATATGAGACTGGGATCAAAACACCGCCTGAGAATTCCGCACAAGTCGAAAGATGTGATGAGGTCAGATTTAGATCCAAGCATTTCACTTATCGTTTTATATATATCAATTATATTGATTAATGAATTATATTATTTATATCAATTATGTTAATTATCGATTATATTAATGATCTAAATAGCCTCACCACACTAAACATAACATACCAGGTCAAGTGACCTGTAATGTATCTGTAGAAAATGCAATGGGTAATGAATTAAAATAAATATAGAACAAACTTGTATGTATTAAGAGAATAAAATAAATAAATAATATAAATAAATAAAATAAAATAAATAAAACCTTCTATTTTTGCAACATGAAAATTTCTTTGTAATTTGAAAATTTCCTTTGGTATTCTTATATCATTTATTAGTCTTTGTTATGTTAAGAATTAAGCAATTTATAATTATAAGTATTTAGATCTCATTAACGATAACGTAATAGGAGAAAGACACACCCTCTAGCTGAATTATACAAAGTAAGAAGCTGTCGTGGAAGTAGACATAGGAATTTGCTCAGGCAGAAACGCCAAAAGAGATCAGTTCTTAGCGGGAACTAGGGCGGATAACATCCTCCACGCTTCTCGTGGCAAATTATCAGAACAAAGGACATTTAAGTGGCATCGCTATGGACAAAAGGATTACAATACTACAAATGAAATGTGTCGCTCATGCCTTAACCACTCGTTCGTGTCATATATATATATATATATATATATATATATATATATATATGAAATTTTATAACCAACTGATTCCTTTTGAATGACATTATAATTGTCTTTATTCAAAACATTGATTTTTTGTCTAGGACCCAGCAATCTATATCATAAAAGAGAATTACATAATAGTATGGAAATATTCTTTGGATTGCCGAACCATTCAATGATAAATCGCATGACAGAAAGCTTTAAATAATTTAATTTAGAAATCATCAGCATTCAGTAGTACGCATTTCATGGATATACCTAATTTTTAAAACTATATTTGTAATTATTATTAGAGTGTGTAATCAATTATAATTTTAAAGTATTACAATACCACAGAGAATAAATATTGCACTTATAAATAAATTCACGAAATGAAATCTAAAGTCTAATGCAATTATGTTTTAGGACATTGGACATTTTTTATCAGATTTATAGTTCTTCTCCACTTATATGTTTGAAAGTCTAAAAAATGTATATTGTAAGTTAGTATTGGTTTTTAGTGTTTGTAAAGTTTATTATTGTTTCAAACAGAACCATAAAACTTGAATAAAATTAACATGGGGTAAATTATTTATTTAATTTTTCTGCACGTAATCTTTATGTACATTTTAATCTAACAGAAATATTATAACCTCACAGTATACAGTTTATATTAACACTCAAATTGTAGGTGTTCATTTTGGTTGCTGACCGGAAGTTGAATGTAACAAGTGTGGTATATGGAAATGGCATAGTATAATGGATGTTCAAAATATCATATCAGTATTATATTAATAACATAAAAATATTATATCAATGATATATCAATATATCAATGTCATAATCATTTAGAATATTTCACGATTCGCACAACTATTGAAACATTTATAATAAATACACTTTGAAAACACTTAATAAATTATGAAGAATTTTTTATAGAACCTATTAATGTTATTGTATGTTTAGTATTAGAATAGAACCACTTTAACCAAATTAGAATAGAAGCAAATCGCATGACCGAGAGCTGTAAATAATTGAACTTGGAGATCAACAGCTTTCAGCAGGAAGCATTTCGTGGATATACGATTGTGTTTACTTAATTTTATATATTATATTTTTAATTATTATTAGTGTATAAATCAATTATAATTTCAAAGTATTACAAATAAATATTGAGAGAATACAGAGAATAAATATTGCACTTATAAATAAAAGCAGCAAATTTAATATAATCTAAAGTCTAATGCAATTATGTTTTAGGAGATTGAATGTTTGTTTACGATATTAATAGTTATTATGCATTTATATGTTTGAATGTTTAAAAATTATATAGTAGTTTAGTAATGGTGTTTAGGATTTGTAAAGTTTATTTTTGTTATAACAGAAACGTAATACAAGAATAAAATTGACATGGGGTAAATTATATATTTAATATGTCTGCAAGTAATCTATATATACATTTTATTCTAACAGAAATATTATAACCTCACAGTACACAGTTTATATTAACAATCTAAAAATTGTAGGCGTTCATTTGGTTGTTGACCGGAAGCTGAATGTAACAAGTGAGGTATGTAGAAAAGGCCAAGAAAATTATAATCAATGTTTAAAATATCATACCAGTATTATATTAATGACATATAAATATTATATCAATGATATATTAATATATCAATTTCATACTCATTTAGAATATTTCAAGTATTTTTTTCTATCGGTAGGAAATATTTATATCTGTTCATGTGTATAGTACTTTTACTTATCTGGTAAATATTTGTAAGTATATATGCATAAGCAATATTCCTCTAGTCTTTAAATTTATTATTATTATTATTATTATAAAATTATTATTATTATTCTGAAAATTGCTGTAATGTTAAATATCATAAATTTTATTATTAATATTTTTATCATTACATTAAATTAAAATTACAATACACGTTGAAATGAATTTTTGAAACAATGTTATGTGACAGGTTAATTATAGTATCCTATATTTTAATCAAAATTGTTACAATAGTTGAAAGTTTAGATTATATTTATATCTTTAGACCAACAACTATTGAAGCATTTATAATAAATACACTTTGAAAGCATTTAATAAATTATAAAGAATTTTTTACAGGACCTATTATTGATATTGTATGTTTATTATTGTAATAGAACCATTTTAGTAGAGTAAAATATACGAGTATAGCATTAGTTTTACCTAATTCATCTGAAGGATAGCATAAAAGGATAAAATTAGAAATTCAATTATAATTTGAAATTAATATTAAAGATATAACATGAGCAACCATTACAAAAATTTCATCAATGATGCTAAAAAGGAAATATACATCATGAATATAATGATGAAATAAAATCACAGTATTCCTATCAAAAAATTACAAAAAAACTCAAAAGTATTTTTTCAGATGAAAACAAATTTCACAGATTTTATGTTTGACTTACAACAGCTAATATTAACATTTTGCCTATAAACGAGATTGCAAAAGTTAATTTACTCTAAAAAATAGAGAAAAAAAAGTTACCTTATTAATAACACCTACGTCTAAGAAAACAAAAATTCCATGAATATTCAATAAACCAATTTTACATTCTGATGGTACAAAATAAAGAAAAAAAATATTATTGTTTTATAATCAAAGTTCCTGAAAACTTTTTGCGTAGAATTTTAAAGTAACATGATATGAGTTTAGATTCTTCAGACACAAAGCAAAATGTTTTTACAAGCTTAGAAAAACTACTGACGTATTTCAAAGTACAAATCGAAACTGGTATTTGTTTTTTAATCTTCTTTGTTCACGCTTTTTATTTCAAGACGCAGTCATCTCGAAAAAAATGTTTTTTTTCGATAAATTTTCAATAAATATTTGTAGGTTCTTCCATAAACCTATACGTGAAAAAATATGTTTTGAATATGATTAAATGTTATTAAAATGAACAAGGTATAATACTCTCAGGAAATAATGTGTTATAAAAAAATTTATGTTAAAAATTCTCATCTATTTAAATCATGTCACTTTTAAATTTAAATTGTATGATCAAAAAGAAACAAGAAACACAGAATCATTGTAGAAAGAACATATTCTTTTCAAATATGAGCTATGATTTAAAACATATATATTTTTATTTAAGTGTAAACTTACGATCAAATCAAACCAAGAGACAAAACATTGTTACTGAAATCACGATTTATAATTAATAAAGCTATGTAATGTTGTTATAAATTTAGTTCTAAGCCATTTTAAAGTATATTTAAGCATAACAAATTTTTATACTTTATGAGATTTTATATTGTAACCAAATCCTCATTAACCCATCATCGGCTGTATCCCAGTGTACGGTACGCTAATTTGGCGATGTTTTTGGCGCCATTTCTCGGGCGATACTTATTTTCTCCTTGTCAACTTCACCCTTTCTCTCCCGTTAAAAGATGGTAACCTCGTTCCTTTGGTTTGTGTGGATCCTCTTTGAAGTAACTTGGGCAATAAATGATGTGATGTCATGATGATCTAATTCTTGTTTGATCCAATTATATTAAAAGTTGTAGGAGGTAAGTTTGAATTTCAACACTTTTTGCCTTTAATTTAACGGTTTTGCAGCTTGCTACATTTCAATCTGTTTTTCACCAGTGGAGTGGTTAAGTTCTGCATTCTCTTCAATCGTATTTATCTGAAAAATTTTATTTGTTCTAATTTTATAGTATTTAAATTTTTGTAATTTCTATTTGGCTTTAAGTTTTAATTTCTGGTTTTTAAAATTTTCTAGGTCTAGCATGAAGATACATCGAACGCTAGCCATCGGAACATCTTCAGCGTCACTTTTTCGGATTTTGCGATGGCGAACGGTCGGTGTCCCGCTGCGTGTTAGGCTTAGGTACTTGGCGTGTGCTTCGCGGAGTCTTGTTTCACCCATAGTCGCCAAAAACAAGATGGCGGACAAGGAGCGTACCGTTCACTGGGATTTAACCATCATCACCATTTAGAATTCATGTATTTAAGACATCATCAGTGAGCAATGTTTAAAAAAACTGTTTTGTTTTGTAATATAACATTAATAATCTGAGAATAGGCTAAGAAACTATACCATTTGTTGTAGAAAGGAGTAATTTTACTTTTGTAGATAAAATAAAAAGAAATTTAGGAGTAAACAATTAAGATCTGCTTTGAGAATATCCCGAGAAAGTTGAGAAGAAATTAGCATATCATTTTCTCTTTACCAATTATGATTTAATTAGTTATTGAGGATGGTCAGTATATCTATGACTCTCGTAATATTTTGTATACAAAAGCAACTCAATTCTTTCAATTAATCAGTACGTAAGTTCCTAAATTTTATCAGCACAGTCAGTTTAACATGGAGTTAAGCCGAAAGAGAATTTTATCCTGGGCCTAGCTACCCTTTACTCTGGTCCATAATTTTCATTTCTCTAAATAATGGCTATTTTTATATTTTTAAACATGTAACCTAAATTATTTGTGTGTAAGTATAGAGAGGGAAAGTTGGTTATGATTAATACCACATATGATTTTTAAACTTAATTACAACAACTCATTTAATGAAAAAAGCAGAAATAAATGTCTTAGAAATTTTTTTTTCTATTTATGATCCTTGAATGTTGAAGGGTATGTCTTACATCTAAACCAAACAGATAATCTCAGTCTAGTAGAGCCGTGAGTAGAGAGACCTTTCAGTTTGAAATCTGATCTTTTTGTACCATTTCTCTTATCATAGCTTCCTATTTTATAAAAATTTTATCACAAACCCAATCTTAGAGGTATCTAAATTTGTAGCATTATATGCAGGCAGTTTGACTGTATATGTTGACCATTCACTTGTGTTCTAAATCCTTTTTACTGGGAGGAAAATTTACATGTAAACATTTCATTGAAACATTTCCATTGCATATATATATATATATATATATATATATATATATATATATATATATATATATATATATATATATATATATATATATATATATATATATATATATATATATATATATATATATATATATATATATATATATATATATATATATATATATATATATATATATATATATATATATATATATATATATATATATATATATTAATTCATAACAATGAAAAATTATAGGTACATTTTCCTTAGATTTTTATAGAATAATTATTATTTAATTAAAAATATTAAAACTAATTTTAAGTTACATATAATTTGTACAGAATTATTTATATTGAATGTATTTTATATTCATTTTACGTTAATTACATTAAATATATATTACTCTCAATATAAATAACTTTGATACTTATAATGACTCTCCATATAGAGCAAAATGTCGCAACGTAGTGAACTACTATAATGGCCTTCCCATTCATTTTCATGTTTACAACAGCCAATAGACAAACAATAAACTGCCCTTCCGTTTGAAACTAAAGACAGAATTGTCATAATTTGAGAATTTGCCCTACTGCGTGAAATCGACTCATAGTTCAAATAATGATTATTATGCTTGAGCTGTAAAATAGAAATTTTTAAATGTACCTATTACCATTGATTGAAAATTATAGACTGCAATTATCTGAAAAGTAAAAAAAAAAAAAATTGTAATTGGCAATATACTGCTTTAATATTATTCTGTCTTTAATATAAGTCTGTCATATATCACAATTATTCCACTTTAACATCTCTTTAAAACCTTCCTCTCTCTAATTCTAATTCCTTAAAATCTATTTTCCTATCCAAACAATATCTTAATCAAAGGAGTATCCTCGACTTAAAATTCTTCCGACACATTTCCCAAAGCTTTCTGTGCAACAGATATAAATTTCCTGTCCATTCAACACATTTCCCAGCTGTCGCTGTCAAGTGGATCAGTTATTCCTCTGATCTACAGTCTGTTCCATAATAGCATGTCGCTAAATATATATATATATATATATATATATATATATATATATATATATATATATATATATATATATATATATATATATATATATATATATATATAATATATATATATATATATATATATATATATATATATATATATATATATATATTTATATATATATATATATATATATGTATATATATATGTATATATATATATATATATATATGTATATATATATATATATATATATATATATATATATATATATATATATATATATATATATATATATATATATATATATATATATATATATATATATATATATATATATATATATATATATATGTAACACAATGATAAAATTAGACTGTTTATATTGAGGAATACATGTTTATGGTTAAATGCCTTTAACTAAAGTATCAGAAGAGCCAAAATTTGAATTACTTTATATGTATTATTTAAAAGATATAGAAATCGTGTTCAGATTGCAAATGATATAAACTAGTTATTTCAAAATTATTCAACATTTATCTATACAATAATATATCATTGGGTTTATCTTTTTCTGCTATTTGAAGATTTTCCTGATTTGTAATAATATTTAAGCCCATTTTCAACTATTAAATAATTTATCCCTCTTGTTTATACTTTCAAGATTTCGACCATACTAAACGGGAAAAACGGAACTAAAATAGTTTGGGGATGCTAAAATACTCATTAAGTCTATTTACGAAGCTTTGAAATAATATATACGTTTCGAGTACCATCGTAATACCGGATGTAAATTGAAAATTTCCAATTTTATTTTACAGTATCAAAACGTGTAGTTTTAAAATTGGACTCATGAAGAATGCTATCATGATTCCTTATTCACGGATTTAATTCCAAGAGTATCTATTTTCTTTCAGATATCATAAGTATTCTGTTTCACATAGACAATAATTTAATGAATGCAAATGTCACTTTGGTATTTGCTTCAGACAAGCGTGTTTCAGATTTCTAAATCCATTAGTCTCCATAAGTTAAATACGAATTTCAAATTTTCATTAAGCTACAGCTTGCAATTCGTAATTAAAGGGCTGAGGAATCAATTTTGATGTAAAGATAATTAAACAACTTTTGTCATCCTTTGAAATTAATCGAAAAATTGAAGAGTTATTTTAAAATCTTAAATAAGTTTCTTTCCTATCAAGCTTCTATGTTTCGAAAATAATTGAAAATTTAACGTTACGAATAATACGTTTTTTTCACAGACTATATGTTCTTAAATTACAATTATTGCTTCAAAATAATGCTATATAACGAATAACTCAAGTTAGACTCACGCAGCAACTTTAAAATTAAAAAAATGTATATATTTATGATTTGTCTACGTTCCTAAATCAGTATCTTAATGTATGTATCTTATGTTTTTTTAATCAGACAACTGAACTTAATACAGAGTATTTAAAGGTCAAAATGTTAAATTTTTAATTGTGTTTTAGAGGATAAATTTTAATGTAGTGTTAAAATCCATAAGTTGATTAAAGAAAATTTCAGAAGAGGCTGTAAACCGTTCACCTTTTAAAATAAACACGAAAAACATTCAATGTAATGTTTTATTCAACGTCATTGTAATATAGAGCAGTTTCTAATACAAAGACGGTTAAATAAATAAATGTAATACCATTACAAAACAACTTAAATGTGATACTCTGTAAGAACCATGGAATGTAGGATTGTGCTAAAATTGCAAATAAAAGAATATCAAGGTATACATTGAGGTATTTTTAGTATCATGGGATGCTTTTTAGTGAGATATGTATGTATGGCAACTGTCTCTTTTGTAAAGTCGTACAATTATTTTTCTCTCTTTTATTACTCAGTATATCGTTTACAATAACTGTTATTAGTATACATTAGTCTGTAATTTAAAATTGTGTAGAATTTTTATTTTAATTAGTTCCTTTTTTGTACATCTTTATAGCATAAAAAAATCAGTGTCTGTATAGACATTTCTAATCTTAAGATTTAAAATACATTGACTAAGCTTTCATTAAAAATTAAAAAAATTATAAGGTTTATTCTAATTTTAAATCCTAATTTAAAGATACTTCAAGTTTAACCCCTTCACATACGATGACGATTCTGACTTGTTGCGCATTTCATGTGCCGTTGACTTTGACGACTTTCGTTCTTCAAGCACTATCTTCGGCAAAAGGCTGACGGTATATTACTAGATTATTTCTGTGTTTCGGTCATGCATCGATGGTATATTCTTCAGATTCTTACTAGTGCATACCTCGCCCCCTCCTCCTCTACAGCACGGATAAACAAAATCGCATCAACAAGCAGAAAAGACGAAAAGTATCTCAATGAGTGCGGTAATCAGTACAGCAGTGGTATTCACCTCTAACGTTAAAGTACATATTTGACTAAAGTAAAATTCAGAAGTGGTCATTCAAAATGTCTGGTTTCCATGCATTATATTACAGTGACTATGAAAGGACATTAGGCAATTCTGGTGATGATAATGCAGCTGAAAATGGTCATTAAAGTGTTTATAATGTGAAATATTTGAGTGATCTCTGGTGCGCCAGGCAAACTGAATTAAAAGGCTTCCATCGGATGCTTCGATGCACATTTCATTTGCATGTTAAAGGTTTAAGGTAATAACGTAAAAATGGGTTTTTATTGCATTTCAACGGACACCCGTCTTTTACCCGTTTTGCAAACAAATAAATTAAACTTCCACGTGTAATTCTTTAGCAGCACAATTTATAGTTTTCTCTACGAATTGGAAAAAGTAGCTATATTTCAAGGTTGCTGCTATAAGTTATTAAGTCAAAGTTTTCATTAGATTTTAAACTGACTCCTGACTTATTATCTCTGAAGAACATCATAAAACAGTTTATTCCCCATAAACACATTATTTTATTCAGAATAAAACTTCCAAACATTTATTTTGTATGAACTCTGAGGTATGAAACATTTAAAAAAAGGTGATATATATGTATTTTGTACACCCAAACCACCTTTTTTTGTTAGATAAACTGCAGCGTAGAAACTGCTGCCCTCACATAGCAGCGGTATATTAAAATAATTCTTACTAAAATAAGTGGAAGGTCTCTGAATCAAGCGGACTCTAGCTCAATCCGTACGTGCCTCCTGGGTAGTGCTAAATGAGATATAATTAATTTTCAGGGGTGTGCAGTCCTTAGGTATACATGAGTATCACGAGCACGAGGTGCCCTAGTCATCCGGGTCTCCAGTTCTTCTTAGTAGACTAGAGCTTACTTGTGTAGTGATTGCTCCTTATCGAGATGGAAGAAAATTAAAATCGACCATGACAGATCTTTCATAGTTCAAAAGCGGTTTGGTAGCCCCGTCTGATAGCTGTCATGCCCCTATGGTCTTCAGTACAGTCTTGCTGTTTGTCTTCGGATGGGTCAGCTTATGAATGCACCTTACTATTTGTGGGAATAAAATTACATTGATTTAGTGTATAAGAAAAAGAAATTAAAACTCATTAATAAACGCACCTTGACTAACATGTCTTTATAAAATGATTTTAAACAATTAAATGCCTAAGAAATACAACAGGCATACAACTTATCTCTTGTAGATGTGGAACACTCTTCTGGACTCGGCGTCGGTCTTGCAAAAATGGTGTCACTTTTGATTTGTCTCGTGTCGCTCCAAATATCTATCCCACAAGCAGCGTATGCTAGAAGCGCCCGCCTTCTTCTTTTCTCTGGTACGAACATCAAACTGAAAAAAATCAGTCTACTCCTGGTGAGAAAAACAGGAGTTGACTCGAGAATGTAAGGGTCAGATCCTGTTATGTTTGCCTTTGGCGGTATTTTAAGAGAAGATGTAAAAAAAAGTTGAAGAACTGAATGTAAATTATTTTTACACTCAAAATACCAAATGTAACTTATTGATACTAGAATAAATAAATATCTTCCACACATATCAGGATTGTCAGTTTAAAAATTTCTGACGCCTCATAATTCTAAAATATTTCACAGATTTGGAAACGATATCACCAGAGCCTGTTTTCGGTTTTAAAACATTAGTAGGAGTAGAATAATAACCATTTTATGTATTTCTCTGTAAAAGTCCTGTTGCTTCCATTCCTGATAAAGGAAAAGCAATCTCTTATAGACTATCTCTATGAAGGGGTATATGCATTCACAAATTCCAGTCCCTGCATTTTTATCTTAGTACTCTAAATCCTCCCAATAAGATCAGAAAACCTTTAGCAACCATAATGGACTAAGTTTAGAGTAAATTCGTTTGAAGAATAACATTTCAACATCGTTGGAAGTTTGTAAAATACTTGAATATCAAACATTTCGTACGGGCTTGCATGAGGTGAAAAGTTGTAAAGGTAAGTTAGTGACTTGTCCAAATTTTCTTGTAGAAAGCTGTGCACACGGTATAAACAAATAAACATATTAATTATCTTTTCATATTACAAATCTAGTAGCTCAATTAAAAGTAGAAATTGAGAATGATTTACTTTTAAAAGCTTCTTTTCAGGTAAAATTACAGATAAATAAATATTAAAATCCCCTGATATGTTCCAAAAGCGTAACCCTTTTAAAATCGTCAATAGCTCTAGTTAAGAACTTAAATAAATTATTTCAGTTGAATTAGAGTAAGGATGGCATCGATATCATTTATTTAGACCCTTTTTATCTCCTGGGGCACATTTAATCACATAAGGGGAAAAAGCCCAGCGAAAGATAATTTGCTACCGTCTATCAACGAAGTAAATTGTCCAGAAACACGGATGGTACCACTCCGAGAAGTAAATACTCAGTAACATCTCTCTTTTTTCCTTTCTTACGTCAATTATGAGAATAAAAGAATATAGAAATAAAGGCAATGGAATGGAAAATGTTTTTAATGTATCTTGATTGAGACAGAAAACTATAACAAAGGAAAAAAATTAAGTTGTAAACAGGAGTTTAATTAGCTTTGTTTACACAGACTTGTGATTTATTTGTTATGAAAGAATTTCATAATCAGTAAGTGTATAAAAAATGCTTCACAGTATTAGTTATATTACGAAAGAAATGAATTGTATTAAACGTTAATACGATTTTCGAAAAGGGTAAATTCAATTCTATAATTATGAAGATAGACTAGCGAAAACGTAAGAGACAGTTTTTCTATATATAAAATGTTAAAAGTTTTATTGTATGAAAGATTAAAATTAAAAATTTAAAAAGGGTAAATTCAATTCCATATTTATGAATATAGACTAGCGAAAACGTAAGAGATAGTTTTCCTATATAAAATGCTAAGATGTTTTATCGTATGAAAGATTAAAATGAAAAAACTAAAAAGGGTAAATACAATTCCATAATTATGAATATAGACTAGCCAAAACGTAAGAGATAGTTTTTCTATCTATAAAATGTTAAGATGTTTTATCGTATGAAAGATTAAAATTAAAAATTTAAAAAGGGTAAATTCAATTCTATAATTATGAAGATAGACTAGCGAAAACGTAAGAGACAGTTTTTCTATATATAAAATGTTAAGATGTTTTGTCGTATGAAAGACTAAAATGAAAAATTTAAAGTCACAAGAAGTATATTTTTGCTACTATTTAGTAAATAAAATTTTCGTTTCACTGTTATTGTCAAATTTCAGTTTCTTTCATATAATATCCTTTATTTGGTAGATAGTTTATTAACTAAACAAAATAAAATGTCTAGATGAATATATTTACTACCGAATTACTTTAATTATGCCCAAATATATTAATCTGTTAGTTTTTGAAATACCTAAATCTAAAACCTTTGATTGATTCTATTTCACGTAGCCATTGTAGGTGATGATTTTTTAAAAATAGTTTAATTACACTTCCTTCATAGCAGTGAACCTATATGTGTACATTTTCCATAGCTTTTTACAGAATAATTATTATTTAATTAAAAATATGAAAAATAATTTTAAATTACATATATGTTGAATAGAATTATTTACATTGAATGTATCTTATATTTAATATACGTTAGCTACATTAAATACCTATTACATTTAATATAAATAATTTTTATATGTTTAATAATTCACCATATAGTTGTAAGAATAATTTTCTAATGATGATTATAATTACTGATCTGTATAATAGAAAACTTTAAATATACCCTTTACCATTGATTGAAAATAATGAACTGCAGTTATATGAAAAGGGAATTTACTATATTTATGAATATAGACTAGCGAAAACGTAAGAGATAGTTTTTCTATCTATAAAATGTTAAGATGTTTTGTCGTATGAAAGACTAAAATGAAAAATTTAAAGTCACAAGAAGTATATATTTGCTACTCTTTAGTAAATAAAATTTTAGTTTCACTGTTATTGTCAAATTTCAGTTTCTTTCATATAATATCCTTTATTTGGTAGATAGTTTATTAACTAAAAAAAATAAAATGTCTAGATGAATATATTTACTACCGAATTACTTGAATTATGCCCAATTATTTTAATCTGTTAGTTTTTGAATTACCTAAATCTAAAACATTTGATTGATTCTATTTCACGTAACTATTGTAGGTGATGCTTTTTTAAAAAATAGTTTAAATACACTTCCTTCATAGCAGTGAATATTTATGGGGACATTTCCAATAGCTTTTCACAGAATAATTATTATTTAATTAAAAATATGGAAATTAATTTTAAATTACATATATTTTTAATAGAATTATTTATATTGAATGCATCCTATATTTAATATACGTTAGCTAAATTAAATACCTATTACATTTAATATAAGTAATTTTGATATGTATAATAATTCACCATATAGTTGTAAGAATAATTTTCTAATGATGATTATAATTACTGATCTGTATAATAGAAAACTTTAAATATACACTTTACCATTGATTGGAAATTATGAACTGCAGCTAAACGAAAATTTACTAAAATTACTAAATTATAAGTAGCAATATACTTCTTTTAACCATTTAAAGGTCATCTACATAAATTCTTTGGAATTTAATGAAAATAATTTATAAATATTATCTAGAAACCTTATAAATGCAAAATGTTTATTTTCTTTTTCAATTATTAGAGGGGTTTGCCTTAAAGGCCACTATAGGAGGGATTGAGGGGGGTTAACTGTCAAAACTATCCCCTTGTACAGCTTGAAAACAATACTTTTTAAAATTTTAGTTATATTGGAAGAACAATAAATAAGTGTTCTTAAAAAAGTAAAATAAATAAAGAGTTCAACAGATTATAAATATTGTTTGAATGGATGTTTTTGTTTGGAGTCACAAGTGATTAAAATATCGAATTACTAACTTTCCAGGTACAGCAAATATAAATACATATATTTTGAAATAAAATTAAGACGAATGCAGTACTATCATCTATTGTAAGTTTTAAATGTCAAAACAAAATAAATAAAAAAAAAAAAACATTTATACTTCTCTAAAAATTAGAGAAAAAAATGTTTAACAAGAGGTTTCGCTGTGAAACCACTGTCCACTAAATAGTTAATATTATTCGTTTTCTTTTGAGTATATTAAAACAGATCCTACACGCAATTTTTTAAAAATTTGAAATAAGTCTATTATGTTGTTTATATAAACTAAACTCCTAATAGCCCACAGGTGACCAGGGCCTACGGTGCCAAGGTCTGTTCCCTAGACCAAGGACCCTGGGGTACGAAGCATATGTTCCGGAAATGTAGTTCGCCTTTCGCAGAAACCCGAGTGTTTAGTTTCCAAGCATTTTGGGTTCTTAATTTATCTACCTACTGAAAGGATAAAAGGCTGAGTCAACCTTGCCCAGCTTGGGGATTGAACCTGTGCCTTGATAGCTCGAAGAGGTACCACAACGTCACTGAGCTTCAAATTGTTCACAAACATAACCTTAAACTGTGAAACCAAGAATTTAAAATAATACACTAATAATAAATTTACACTGGACTAATTTTTCTCAATAG
>CM063510.1:5963118-5968118 GCA_032207245.1 Pardosa pseudoannulata | reverse complement strand
AAAACTATTTTAGATTCTTTAAATGAGTAAATAAATCACCAAATAAAGAAATAACTTATATAAATGTATACAGTTTTAATATATATTTGTTTTTCAGTATTTTTTCTCATATGTCCTTTTTTATTTTCATCAAGAGATATCATGATTCTAGTGATTATTACTCAAGCAAAACTGTATATCAAAGATAAAATATAAGGGTTTTTTTTAATTTAACTGTAGAACTATTTATATTTTTAATTGGGAATCATTGTAAAAAACTATTTTAGATTCTTTAAATGAGTAAATAAATCACCAAATAAAGAAATAACTTATATAAATGTATAATTGTTTTTAATATATATGTTCTTTAGTATTTTTTCTTACACGATTCATTTTTATTTTCTTCAAAAGAGATCATAATTCTAGTGATTATTACTCAAACAAAACTGCATATAAAAGATAAAATATAAGTTTTTTTTTAGTTTCACTGTAGAACTAATTATATTTTCAATTGGGAATCATTATGCAGCAACTCAAGTAAAACACTCTACACGTACACATTTCGGATATTTTATTTTTTTGTCTATCATATTCTTCTACAGTATCCTTACGAACCACTGGGTGCAGAAGGGTGCCACAGGTACCAAAAAACGTGGATCTATCTAGGAAAGCCATTTAGGACATTCATTCGCTTTCCGATATTACAATTAGTTTGAACGATATTAATATTAACAGACCAAAATATCAGTTTGATTTTGAGGAACGAAAATACTGTTGTTGATTTGGCATAAAAAAGGACAGTGTTATTCAAAGATGGCATTATTATCGCCTGATATTTGGTATTCATAGTAACTAAACAATTCTGCGCTATTAAAGTGTGCAGAAATATATTTATGACAGTATGTATGTACATGACACTATTTTAACATCTGCTAAACTCTTATCTTTATTCTAAAAACATATTTTTTTCTATTTCATTGGCGAGATTATTCTTTTCATCAATTATAATCTCTCCATGATCTATCAAATTTTTGTTTGTGCTTCGTAGTTGCTATTTTTTAAACAAAAACTAACATATGGTTATAGGTTTTATCATAAATCCATGAATATTAGATGTACGTACATACGTATTTTGCATGTGTGTGTGTGTGTATGTAATGAAATTACTTTTTTTATGAAATTGGTTGTTCACTGTACTTTAGATTAAGACTTTTGAGCCCTCTATGCAAATTAATTTTGGCCATATCACTAGTATTGGTAAAATAAAAATCATTTTAGAGAAATTTTCTGTCAGCTAAGAACAGCCTACCACAGTTTTACTCTAGTTCATGGATGTGCCTCAGACTTTAAACTAATTAGCATTTGAATTTCCTTTTAATCTCTATGATTTAATAGAAGCATGAGGACTCATTTATCAAAATATTGTTAATCATCTTGTGCCTATTGAAAAAAGCATGTAGCAGTTATTTTTATGCATGTATTTAAAACTCTGTTAGTAGTACTGCATTTATAAAATTAAAAAAAAAAACTATTACTAAAATTGAATTTATCTGCATAAAAATTGATAAATAATAAAGCTTAAAGTTGTAGTTTAATTTATCTAATCGAGAATTGGAGATGAAATAAAGTTAATAAAATTTTTGCGTCAATACTGCAGTTTTATATTGATTAAAATTTATATCTGTATTTTCTTTGTTTTAGATTCAGTTTAAGGAATGAAGAGAACTGACGAAATTTGGTTGATATAATAATCAATTTTGTACATTTTTAAATATTATTGTAATAAAAAAATTGTTTTCTTAATAAAAAAGAACAAATCATTTTTTATTTAAATTTTTACATTATCTGATAGCAAATAAAAATATCAAAATAATACTATATCATCATTTTGATGTAAAAGCAGTAAACTTTTGCACAATTAATACACAGGCTATTCTCAGAAATGTTTTAATTTATATAAAAGTACAATATTTAAAGATCAAAGGGTGAATTTCATGATTGATATTCAATTTCTGCACAAATAGAGTCAAAATTAGATAAACATAATTAAATATTTCAAAGAAATTAGAAGACTAAAATATAAATAATTGTAAATTAATTGTAATTGATAAATTTGTAATAAATATATTCTATGTACGCTAACTACATAGAATATATTAGAGATTTAAGATGGGATATATTAAAACATTCTAGAAAAGCAATCGTGATTGGTTTTGTTTTCAGTAGCTTAATTTATAAACAAAAAAGTCTGAATTTAAAAGGTATATAATCACCCCGACTCCAATTAATTTTCAATTAATTAAAATAAAGTCCCCCAAAAAATTATAAACATAATTATCTTTGCTTTAGTTTAGATAATCTGACACAGGAGGCGCCATTTTCTATGCGAGTCTCATGCTACAAAAGTGTAAAGCTATCCTCTATAAGAGTAGCGTGTCTGTACATGTATAGTAGGTGAGTTTAAAATGTATTTAAAAATTACTAATAAGAAGAAAATTAACTACATGTGCACCATTAAGTCTATAGATATCTCGATCTAAAAAAGTGTTTTGTTCACATAAAATCATATGGTTTGTCGTCGTTTCCCAATTTTTGAGAACGAATATTTTGATATCGTCAAACAATCACTGTAGAAATGAAAACCTCTTCAATAATTATTTCATATTTTTTTATTTTCAATTCAATTGCACCATTTTTATTTATCTAATTCTGAGACGGCAATTCTGCTCATTCATAATTAGGCTTGGTGACATTGCTTAGGTAAGTCATTTTGGTTATTCGCTTTCCGATATTCTATTAGTTCAACAAATATTAATGAATAACCGACTAAAATACCGTTTTAATTATATGCCACATTCATTTCCACTGCTGAGTTGGCGTGAGAAACAATAACCGTATTCCCATTGTTGAAGTCATTATAGCCAAACATCTGACGTCCTGTACAACATATATAACTTCTAAAACAAATACATGTACATGTATCTGAGGTTTGCTTTACACTAACTTCTGTTTAATAGACAAATTTTTCTACATAGATAGATGTAAATCTTTTTTTTATAATTATTTATCTTTTTTTGAGAAGTATTTTTTCTGTTTTATTTAGGCGAGATTTATTTACTTTTATTAACAAAACTTAAAAATTCATGGGAAATATTACAATATACATTTAAAAAATATTTTTGTTGTAAAGAAATTTAAGATCAGTATTTATTGTATTTATATAATTCTTCCCAATTTGTAAGGAAAATAACGATTTTACATTTTTATGATCAAAGTTTTGTTTTATATTTAATACAAATTAAAATTTTTTTTGTATAAAATTGTAAATTTTTTATTAAATTTTTCTTAAAAATTAATTTTTTTTTCTTGCATATATACTAAAATAATAATTTAATTATAATAATAAATTTTTTATATTTTTTATAATATATTTATTAATTTTACATTATAATAAACAAATAATTTTTATTTTAATAATGATTATAATTAATTTTATGTATACTATTTAACTTTAAAAAAATATAAATGTATATTTATGTACAACTTTAAATAAAAAATATTTTGTTTAATATAAATATTATATTAAGATATAATAAATATTAAAAAATAAAAATTTTTAATAAAAAATACTATAATTATTTTTTTTTTTTAAAGCTATTTATAAATTATATTTATAATAAAAATTAAAAAATATATTTTTTTTTTAAAAAATTTATATTAAAAAATATTAATAATATTATTACATATATATAAATATTAAAAAACATTAAATATAAAATAAATAATAAATATATTTTATATATTTCATTAATATATATTTTAATAAAAGATTAAATGTTTTACTATAAATTATTAAAAAAAAATATTAAGTATAAAGTAAATATTAAAAATTTTTATAAATAAAAATAATAAAAATAATTATTCAATAAAATATATTATCTATAAAGTATTACTTTAAAATAAAAAATAAAATTGAAAATTTATATATAAAACAAAATATTAATAAAAAATGTAATATTTTATAAAATTATATAAGGAAAAATAAATATTGAACTAACTGTCTTATACTCTATCTTATTACGTATATTTCTATTATTTTTAAACAACGCATTAAATATGATATATGTGTTTATGTATGTATAAAAATATTGAAGATATAACGTAAAAAACTATAGTATATTTTATTCAAATATATTCAAGCATTAAAAACTATTATATTTTAAAGGAAAAAGATAACTGTATTACAGATATCAAATATTTATAAAAAACAGGCGTATCCACAAAACCTAAAGATGTAGCAAAAATCATATTTTTCAGTATAAGAAAAAATAAAGATTGATCTGTCTTGTACTCTATCTTATTACGTATACTTCTATTACCGTTAAACAATGCATTAAATAAAACATATATGTATACGTATATGTATATGTATGTAAAAAATATTAAAGATATAACGTAAATATTAATAATATATTTTATTCAAATGTATTTATCTATAAAAAAAGTATTACATTTTAAATTAAAAAAATAACTGATTAGGATGTCAAATAGTTTTATAAAACATGCTTATCCACTAAACCTAGAGATGTAGCATAAAATAATATTTTTCCGTATAAGGAAAAATAAAGATTGATCAATCTTGTACTCTATCATATTACGTATACGTCTATTACTTTTAAACAACGCATTACATATAATATATATGTTTATGTATGTATACAACTATTGAAGATATAACGTAAAACACGATAATATATTTTATTCAAATATATTAAACCTCAAAAAACTATTACATTTTAAAGGAAAAAGATAGCTGTATTAGAGATGTCAAACATTTTTAAAAAACAGGTTTATCCACAAAACCTAAAAGTGAAGCATAAAGTAATGTTTTTCCGTACAAGGAAAAAAAAAAGATTGATCTGTCTTGTACTCTATCTTATTACAAATACTTCTATTACTTTTAAACAGAAAATTAAGTATAATATATATGTATATGTATATGTATGTATACAAATATTAAA
>CM063510.1:5938118-5955618 GCA_032207245.1 Pardosa pseudoannulata | reverse complement strand
AGGTCATATTAAGGGTCAACTCCCAGTGAAGGAAATTGGAATGTTATTAAGCAAAATGCCTCACAGCAGATACTTTACAAGTAATTAGCTTCATGCTACCACAAGAACTCAAATATTCCGGAAAAAAGTTGCAACATTAAACATTTAAAGTTCTCTTATCTGTATCACCCTCTTAATTCCTTAATGTAGCACCCGTTAGCAAAGATATCGTCTTTTTTTGCATTTGGACTGATGACGACTGATATTAGGTGCGAGAAAGTTTCAGTCTGTCATAAAATCGTAGAGGTGAACTTATATAACTAGAAGATCCCTAGGGTTATTGTGTGGAATATTCTGGAAAGCTATTGACATACTACATGTAGTATCGTGGTGTGAGTAGCTGTGATTAATGGGTTAAAAGGACTTATATGCTTTATTAAGAGCGTATGATTACGCCATGACAGATTTATAGATTTCTGCTTAAAATTTTGACTTTTTTTAGTTGTAACAGTATATTTTTTACACATATATTTTTAAAGATTTTAGGGCCATAACCATTAGATTTTAGCGGCCATAACCATTGTACACAATCTATAGAAGGTTTTTTGACGCCGAAGATACCCATCTAGTATCCTGGACAGCACAATTTTCTAACGTTAATTTACTTAAATTATATTGGTCTCTTTTCAAAAAGGTATTTCTGATTGGTAACATTCTCCAAAAAAAAAATCATCCATTGGGCTGTGAGAAAAAAATATGTAACTGTCCCTGGACCATGTTGATCAGAATATTCCATGTCGTCCTTGAATTTGATTCATAATATATAGTAGTGATATCTCTTACTGCTACCACGCTGAGGATTGTTTGATGTATGCATTATGGTGTCTTTACACTGCTATGGATTAAAAAACATATATACAAATTGTGCGAAAACAAAGTTGTTGCACAGCCAAATGTTCATCTTTTAACTAGCATTTTATAGTGAATGATGTTTAATTGATACATTTTGCCTCTTGAATTTTCCCAATGGAATTTCGATCAAAATGTACTTGCAAATTTCTCTTATCTCATAGAATTTTGTCTAACAGTCTATATAGAATGAATGTTGTACGAAAGAGAGGCAACCCACTTGGATTCTGATATAATTCTTTAAATGAAATTTATCTTTAATTCTTCAAATATATTAACAGTATACACTGCTAATATATCTGTTTATGATAATATATCTGTTTTGTACTGTATGTACTGAACAGTAAGAACTTATTGTTTATCAGATCTGAAAAGCTTTGCAGGATATAATTTTGGTGTTGAATATGTAGAACTAAAAATAACGAAGAAAATTCTATTAATAAAAGATATAGTAAACACAATTATAAGGTTTCAACATGGATTCAAATTGAGGTTACTATTACAACAATATTTTATTATTAAAATTCAATTTAAGATTGATTATATTCTTGAAGAAAGTACGAAAAAAACTATTATTATATACAAATGTTTATAAAAAAATTACCTTTTGTATTTGTACAAGACATAAAAACTATGAAATGTAGATGTTGCATTTAAAAATAAATGTTAATTTTCCAATAATTTAATCCCATAATGGTGTTATTTATTCTATAGTGAACTTAATATTATATGTATATTTAACTCATTTTAACTTTATGTAGTTTTTTCAGAGTTTAATTATATATAACTTTTGAAAATGAGTAATGTGTTATGAATGGATAGCGTTAATTAAATGGTTGAAGTTTATGTAAATATATACTACGAATTTATAGAATTTTGTTTAATATTTAGAGAGGCAAAATAAGCTAAATTATGTACGTTCAAGTTTTCCTTTTAATTAATAAATTTGTTATTTTATCTCATAAAGTATTAAAAGATTCTTGAAACTCTATTATAGCTGCGATGTAAAAATACTTATTTTGAATGCAGTATATTTCATAGTAATTGCGTTAGAAGAAATTGGAGACAGTAATCGTATAATAACTATTACGACAGTTTCTCATCTTGTAATATATTTACTGCATGCTTCGCTGGAGTGACTTTGCAGTTCGCTTGAATGGCATTTCAAAACAAGTAAGATAAATGCATCCAATTAAGCTTCAAGTAAATAAATATTTCATAACATTAGCCTTTATACTAAGTAGCGCGACAAATCTAGTTATACCAGCGAAAGGAATAGTGAATTACGTTAAAATCAAAAAATGCAGCAGAAATGAATGCCTGACATAATTGATCTTCTTCTTTTGTGTCTCAAATTTTATAAACGTCATTTTTCATCCATTTGAAGTCATAAAAATTGTGCGTATTAATATAATTTGCATTCTATTTCACTGTTGAATAAATTCAGAGAGTTTGCGATTTATTTTTCCGGGACAATTTTTTGACGCTTAATTTGACAGAAAAAAAAGCTCTGCGGGGTTACATTTATTATTTGTATTCCCCCTCTTTTTTGTGTGAGCTTTGACGATTCATCATTTGATAAATGTTAAATGGGACTAAATCAATATCTTTATCACGGTTGTCATTTTTTTTCTCTCCGTAGCTAAAAAAGAGAATAATACGATTTGCGATATAGCAAAATATTAGCATAATTACAGATGACATGTTAGTTGATGTATCGTTACGTTATTGGATAGTTGCTATAGAGGTTAGATGTAATTTATCAATGGAAGTTGTTTTAAATGACATCAACTTATGTTATAACGATTCACAGTAGAGAAATAATGTACATCAAAGAATATGTTGTGTCGTGAAAAAATGGTTTCCTTACTTATTAAAATGATAAATATTTTAACACAGGTTTTAAGTTATTTATAATAAATGCGATTCTACAACTTTATTTTAAATGTTCTGTGAAGTTTTTATACTTCAATGGCTGAATCAGGTGGACGTAATTTTGTTCCGATTCTTCAACAGAAAACATTAAGGACCAGAATTTTCTTTTTAAATTTTAGTTATGCAATCGGAATTACAGACTGCTAAAATACTTAGACATATTAGCTTGTACCCTAAAACCGTAGAATGGAGTGTCTAACAAAATAATCTGCTCGCATAACTGAAATAAAATATATTAATATTTCGGAATAAATTATCAGCCGTATTTCTATGCGTTTTAAGCGCATACTCGCTCTAAACAGTAAAGTCAAAATATTTAGATGCATGATTTCATGGAAACATTTACCACAATATTTAATTTTGTTGGGAAACTGAAATTTAAAATTCTTGCCTACAACCCGATGTGTTAATAATAAATACGGATATTTTTGACCATGACTGTTAACATATCTTATATGCAAATTGTACAACTACTTGTACTATTCAATCACATGACTATTCAGAACTGGAGAATTTTATGCACATACTGGTATTGGAATAAATAATAGGTTCACTTGTGAAAAAATAATTTTTTTTAATTAGTAAAGTGTTGGGTCTACTTTGGCCTGAATGACGGGGAATTAACAAATAAACGCCTTGAACTAAATCCATAAGAATTCGTACCCATTCCTTGTGCATGGATGTCTCGAATTCACATAGTGTGCATGGAGGAGAAAACCGCATAAGGACATTGTTCTCTAACTAATTCCACAAAAGCTCAATAATATTGACATCAGGGGACTGGGGAAACCAGATTAGATATTCCAGTTTATCCTCATGCTCATGTAGCCATATTTGAATGCAGCGAGACGTGTGAAAAGGTATGTTGTCATCTTGGAACAATGGAATTTCTCCTGAAAAGTCTGAAACATGGGATGGAGATGATCTGGCAGAATGTATTGATGATATTTGCATGTGAACATTCAAGAAAACGAGGAGGCCCAATCCACGAAAAGATACTGACTAGCTGAGTACCCTCTCCATCTTTGATGGCTGGAAGCAGACAATCAATATGAAATGCTTCTGAGATGTTCGCCAGATGAACACACGCCCGGTGGTCTGGAATAATGTAAATGAGGATTAATCAGAACATATAACTTGTTCCCATTGCAGTTGTATTCAATTTAGGTGGTCTCGACAACACTGTAGTCTCTTCATAGCATTTGGGGCCGAAACTAACGGTTTTGATACTCTTCCATGAATGTTTGCAGTATGCTACTCTCGTTGAATAGTTTTCATGGATACAAAGTTTAGTAGGTGGGAATTCCTCTCGGACGTTTTCTTCGTAGTCTAACGATTTCGGGCGACCATCCTCTTCAACATCCGTCTAACATAGACCTTCAACTTCGACTTTCGCCCGATGTTGCTTTTCGCAGAAGACCACTTGTCCAGGTTTGTGTTGCCTGTCATAACCATTAACATAGTAGTCCTTGAAACACCCACAAGTTTGGTTGTTCTCAACATGGAAGCTCCAGCGAGGCGATCTCCAATTATCATGCCTCTTTTCACGTCGGGTTAGGTTGGACATAATCACGCCGTGTTAATAAAATAATTTCTCTTGCAACTATCCCATTGCGAAATACTTGACTGATACTTTCCTTTTTTTCACCACCAGGTGATACACTTGCGATACGTAGCAGCCGTTTTTTGTACGGCTGAAGGATGACTCACTTTTAAATGGGTGTTCCTATTACTTTGTCCTATACTTGTATTCTGTAGGTTAAGCTTTTGCTAGCCTACCAAATAATTTACCAAATATGCTAGCCACCTTTTGTATGACTAATATTGCCATGTAATCTTTATTTTTATACTGCCATATGGTACAGCGAGTGTATATTTTATTTATATTATAATTTTAAATTAAAATATTAGTAAAATTTAAATCTCTAATAGAAGTTGTTTTTAAGCCATCTTTCATGGAAAGGATTCTTTTATCTGCACAGTTTACTGCTATAAGGTGCCAATAAATTGGTTTAACTATCAACCAATTTTCTTTTAAATTCCATGATATATGTGTAATTCCAGAAAACATTTTAAATATTAAAATAAGAAGGAAACAATTTCACTTAATAAAAGTACTGATGCATATTTATTTACTACTATGAAATATCTTGTAGTTGTTTTCTACATTGCTAATAAAACATTTATGTGAATATAAATCAACTGATCTATTCAGTAATTTCTGGGCTTTGTTGCCGGGAACCTCAAGACTATCCATTTTTTAGAATGTAAATGAAGAGATTAAGATTATGATTCTTCAGTTTTTAGGATTAGCAATAAAAAATATGGGTTAGCCTAGAGTATAAAAAAGCACTAAAGGTTGATTCATTTTACTCCCATAGTAATTAGTATGCAATCTAAAAAGTCGTTTGTATGCCAAATGCACGATATGCCCTATTTAAGATATAAAAAAAATTCTACACTATATTTAAAAAAATAGTATGATGCGTTAAACAGAATTGCAGTATTTTGCAGCAGTTAGCAGGAAGATGTGATGCTCAAAATATAATAGAGAATATTTGATTGAAAATTACCAATAACTGATAGGAAAATAGAGAATGATAGAATGGAACTGGATAGAGCGATTAACATTTTTATATTTCTTTCCGCAAATATAATTATCAGTAGTGACTGCTTTATCCATAAAAGACAAGTAAATAAAATCTTATATACGAATAAATTACGAATAGTTAAATTACTGTAGCCGTACATTTAGTGAAGTTTTTGAAGTAGTTCCCGAGAAAGAATTTCATGGTATTTTAATATTTGTGAATATTTGTAAATTCTAATATGATTTTTTAACTTAAAAGTATCAATCTTTTCATAAAAAGTATATAATACAGTTTATTGGTGTACATTGTAAAAAAGGAAAATGCTTCAATGGATATATTTTTAGTGAGGTTTTTGCAGTAGTTGTCGAAAAAAGAATTTCATAGTATTTATATAGTATAACAATTTTGAATATTTGTGGAGTCTAATATGATTCTTTAACTTAAAAGTATAAATCTTTTCATAAACACTATACAATACAGTTTAATTGTGTACATTGTAACAAGGAAAAGGCTTCTATGGATATAGAAAGCAAACTACTATAGCTAAAAAGACATTTAAATCAATGTATATACTTAAAAAATCTAAACTTATATACGCAGAAAATAATCTAAACTTATATATCACGAAAACTTTTAGGTAATGTAGACCAATCTACTTAAGAGAACTTACAGAAGTTCCAAACGTACTAATTGAAAGGAGGTATACTGCTCTAAAATATGTTAGATTGGAATGACTGTGCATTGACTTACAGACTATTAATAAATAAACCAATACTTTGCTACTTCAAAACTACGACGAGAAACACCATAAATGTAATTATTTAATAGTCATATATATAAATGCGCAGAAATATACTTGTACCTAGAGGGTTTGTTTTTTTTTAAGATTTCGGTATATACCTTTCTTCTCCTACTATGACAAGTTATGTATGAAATCATGTATTTCTAAGATTTAACATAACCACAAAAATATCTGGGATCATTTCATCAGATATGTTTCATTTTATTGCTTATGTGGAGGGAAAAGTATATTGAAAACTTTGATTGCCTGGTGCAAACTGGACAAAGAGACATAATCAATGAAAAAGCCAGTTTAAATCTATTTTTACAACGTTTCAAGATTTTGGTAAAATTAACACCTGAAATTTAAGAAAATAAGATTCTGTTAAACAGCTTTAAGAAGAGCATTTCATGATTTATTTAATACTTGTATTGTGTTTTTTTTCAAGTAAAATTTTCATAAAATTTTAAACTGAAAATATGTGTTAAAATGGAAGACAATTGTAGAGTAGCTAAACAAATCTTCGTCTTCAAGTTTCTAAATTTGTAAACTAAATATTTGAGCTTTCAGCAATTTGAAAAATAAAAATCCTTTGTGAATGAGAAACACCATAAATGTAATTATTTAATAGTCTACTACTTTAAAATATTATATTTATATTAATATTGAACATTTTATATGCGCAGAAATATACTTGTACTTAGAGGGTTTGTTTTTCAAGATTTTCGGTATATACCTTTCTTCTCCTACTATGACAAGTTATGCGGGAAATCATGTATTTCTAAGATTTAGCATAACCACAAAAATATCTGGGCTCATTTCATCAGATATGTTTCATTTTATTTCTTATGTGGAGGGAAAAGTATATTGAAAACTTTGATTTGCCTGGTGCAAACTGGACAAAGAGACATAATCAATGAAAAAGCCAGTTTAAATCTATTTTTACAACGTTTCAAGATTTTGGTAAAATTAACACCTGAAATTTAAGAAAATAAGATTCTGTTAAACAGCTTTAAGAAGAGCATTTCATGATTTATTTAATACTTGTATTGTGTTTTTTTTCAAGTAAAATTTTCATAAAATTTTAAACTGAAAATATGTGTTAAAATGGAAGACAATTGTAGAGTAGCTAAACAAATCTTCGTCTTCAAGTTTCTAAATTTGTAAACTAAATATTTGAGCTTTCAGCAATTTGAAAAATAAAAATCCTTTGTGAATGAAAAAATAACCTGTAAAGACTTCAAGCAAGATACAAAGTGGTGTAGCGGTTCAATATTTTCATATAGTATTTTACCCTTTTTAATATGAAATATTTGTAGAAACAATTTTAAATTTTAGAAATATTATACATTAATGTATTAATGTATAAAAAAGTATATATTTTTAATTTATAAGAAAGTATATAATTTTAATGTATAAAAAAGTGTATAATTTTAAGACTTAAAAATGGAATTTTTGCTTGTTTTGTAAATTAAATAACACCGTTGAGTGATTTTATTTAATAATAATGTTTACAACTGTAAGCTAAAAGTAACTGTTAGCAGTAATCAGCCGTAAAATAAAAATAGTTTTTATTTTTACTATAAAATAAGTATCCTACACTACATTAATTTTTTATCTTCTGTTATAGCAACTATTTGAATAAAACAGCTGTAATAATAATGTTACCTAACGTATCGCAACTTATGTAATTTTTTGCATGCTTCTGGGTTAGACATTAGATAATTTAAAATATTTATATTAAAACAAACTACAGCCAAATACGGCTTTTCTATTTCAAAGTATTGCTTATATATTTTTTCCTGTTTAGAACAAAATTAAATATTTTACTCAACGAGTAAATTGTAAATGTGTGAAATATAGAGCGAAGTTATAATATTCAATATTTTTGTATCTAAGCCTAGATATCCGCAATTTTCTCTATTTAAATATATTGTTTCTAAAAATTTCACATTCTTAAAAACCTAAATATTTCAGGTTTCCTAAGGAATTTTTATGATAAACCTAAACTATTACAAAATTTTGTACTTTTTAACGATATTTTATCTTGCTATACATGGTGTAATTGTATGAGAGAAACTAACTTCAGACTTACGATAATGTAACTTTTGACAGCACCCGAACTTATCCCATATATCTGAAAAGTTTTAACATAAGACCATTAATTGTCACTTAGTTCTTTGCTTTTGTTTATAGTATTATCCGAAAATCAATAGTTTTACAGTAAATATAAACGCATGTGGAGAGGAATTCGTACAATGGAAAGACTTTCTCATTAAATTAAAAGAAAAATTCTATAAAAAAGGAAAATAAAATTTTCATACTAATTTAGCAATAAAGCAATGTTTTTAACATAAAATAAATAAAACACTTTATGAACTATAATAGTAAATTAATACGAAACAACTTGATTATTTTGTATTTAAATATTTTCTGAGAAATCAGATATAATAAACTATTTTTGTATATTCTTTAATAGTATAAAAGCGTATTAAATCACAAGTTATTGACAGAAAATATTTAAAATATATAAGTAGTCAAAATAAAATGATTTAAATGTCGAAATAAAATGAAGAAGATAGTAAAAATAAATATATTTTTGTAGTGTACTTTCTCTCCACACTAAATCAAAATATGCATGATGTGAAATAAACGAAAATTATACTGTTGTAGCTTAATAAAATTAAATGTGTTTATATTAAATTTACGTAAAAATATCTTCAAAACAGCTCATAAATAATTACTGAAAGGAAAGGTAAGTGAGGGTTTAAGATACATATTATTTCCCTTGTTGATTAATAAAATCAAATGCTGAAGTTTAATACATAGTTGTAAAACCATCAATCTTCTAATTTTTTTCATATTAGAAATCGCTAGAGAGACAGAAGATAACAAAAATGGTATTGCTTTTTGAAGTTAAATTCAGTGGGAGATGATACCTTTGCAGGCATAAAAGCTCGTATACGTTGGGAATTAGCTTCAAACCCAACATAAAAATTTTCTTTTACTAAAGAAAACTAACCCAACATAAGAACATCAACATAAGAAATTTAGTTTGCTATATAATAAAAAAATTTCTTATCTTTTTCATATTAGATATCGATAGAGAGCCATACTATAGTCGATTAAGAACTGTCATTAGGTTTTCAAGCTAGAGTTATAGTTCAGTGATAATTCTGCAGGCATATAAGTTTGTATACGTTTGGAATTAGTTTTAAATGCACCTTAAGAGTTTCTGGTTACTAACATATGTCTGATTTCTGTTAACTGTAATAACCTATACTCTAATCCTTTTCAAATAATAAATTTTAGAGAGTTAGAAAATATACAAAAAGACTATCATTACTTTTCAGAGCTAAAGGCAGTAGGCATCAATCTCTCTGCAGCCATATATGTTCTTATGAAATACTGTCTTTAAACACCCATATCCGTATGAGAATTAAACGCCAGTTAGGAGCTTCTGTTTATTGTAATATTGGGACCAAAAACAAGATTTTTTTCATAAAAATCTTTATACCAAAATTGGCAACTAAAACAGAAGTTCATGCAGTTTTTATTTATACTAAATCCCGTATACAGCTTTAAAAATGCAGTTTTACTTAAAGAGGGCTTTCTATCAAAAAGAAAATATAAAAAAGTTAAATGAGATAGAAGAAAGACATTGCAAACATAAGCATTTCCAAAGAGGGTTATTGGTTGTGCCTTTATTTGGATTAATTTGGATTGGGGAGCTAAGGTCTACTATTTTATACATTAGCGCTATAGCTTTATCAAGTATGCAAAACGTAAAAAAGTAGTAGTAGTATTTTGCAAATACCCATGCAACTGAAAACAAAACTGACTTTTTTCACTTAAAATTTAAGCCACTGAAATAGGATCTAAATAAATGCTTAGCACTATAAAAATGAATACATAGCCAAAATAAGTTAAAAAAATAAATATATAAATATTTATTAAATATGAAGTAGTTACCTGTTCTCCTCACTTTATACTAAGCTTTATTTGGTAATCTCGTGTGATAACTAACAGTGTATTGTAAAGTGTTACCGGGACTCATTTCAATTCCTTACAGTTTATTTTTCTAAGTTAAACTGTGACGTCACTGTTTAAGTTATTCTTCCTAGGAAGCTCTGTTTTGGCAACAATTAATATTCACCTTTTTTACAACCTCGGAAGTATATAACCCGGCACATGTTTGCCGGTGTGTGGGAGTTGTTAGGTTGCAAACTAACCATCAGGTTGACTTCCAACACAAACTATGTGAACTGGTTTGCTATGTGAATTTGTGTTTTTCTTTTGATGTTCTTATGTTTTTTAATAAAAAGCAAGTTGCTTTCTTAATCCTGTCAACCAGTCTGTGTATTTCTCTTCTGAAAGCTATTAACTCTGCTGAACTTTGTTATGAGCCTCGTGATGGTAAAAATATTGAAAAAAGATAGTTGTTTTCTACCTATGAAAGAGCGATATTATAATTGAGAGCGAGTATTCAGAGTATCCCGAATATTCAGAATATTCTGAGTATTCCTTTCATATTCAATTCATAGTAATATATTTTCTAAATCCCGAATGGTTAAAATAATAAAACTGATCCTGGTTCTAATATTGCATATAAAAATACTGGAGTGTGTCGTCTAAAATTAAACAAAATCTTTATTATATATAATATGAATTTTCAAATAAAAATGTGGTTTGCAAAACGAATATTCAGTGAATCTTCAATAATTGTGATGTGGATTAAAATCCTTCTTTATCACGACTGAGTGGGTTTGGATAACATCAAGATATTAACTTACAGTAGATTAATTCTGGTAAAAAAATATTAGTCCGAAGGAAAATAAGGAATTTTAGCGAAAAAAATGTGACATTCCAGCTGCAAGAATTAAGAGGTTAAAATGATTGATTTCCAAAGAAAATAACTGTAGCATAAAAAATGAATTTTACTTGTTTTTTTCTAAAACAGTTTTTTAGATAAAGAAAAGTGGTATATTTTAGTCACGTTTTGTAAGAAGACATTATTTTTAGAAACGTAATTATGAAAAACAAAAAAAAATGCTTTGGAGCTTATATTCCTCATGCAAAATAATTATGTGGATAATTAATTTCTGCATTTCTAGTGCTATTGAGAAACATGTAAAATACACATATGAATTTTCATTTTACACATTTCAGAATTTTTTTTTTCATGTAGCAGATATTTATAACATTATGCTAACTTTTAACATACAGATATGCAATCCTACAAACTTCTAGTTATGAAAACTTATGTCCTGAGGATCGCAATAATGACATTAGGTTAAACCAACAATTGGATAGGAATTTATTAGATAGGAAGCAACTAGTTTGATAACGAAAAGGATAACTTACACCATCTGGTGGGGGTTGGTGCCTATTTGGATTAGGTGTAAAACGGGGAATGAAGTTTGGTCGGTGAGATTTTTCTCAGGCGTCAATTTCCTTGAAATCCTCTCGTCGATTTCGAAAACAGGGAAAAACGACTTTCTCATCTCCCTGAAACAGCTGGCCGAACGATGGCCGAATGGTTAGGGTGCTGGCCTTCAGAATCGAGTTCGTGGGTTCGAATCGCATTATGACATGGATGTTCGTAGCCGTTCGGAATCGGGGTTTTAAGCAGTAGGTCCCGGTCTCATTAGCCCTTGTGTTGCAAAAAGTAGACCGTAGCGCTCCCAAACCAAACCAAACCAAACCCTGAAGTAGCGGACTGTATGTGCAGGGCATCCACAGTCAAAACAAACTGGTCTATTATCAACTGGTTGTCAAAGATCAGCATTTATCCGTTACGTTTTTAATCTGTGGATAAGAACTCTTCGTTTTTTGGTTATAGAAGCAGATATTGGTCTTCGTTGTGTTTGGGCAAGTTTGACCGACACTGGTGCCAGAATCCTTTCAACTGCGTCCTCGATCATTTCTTCAAATGATTGGGATTAAGAATACAGGTTCAAATAGGGAATGAATTCCTTTGTTTGACCCCTTGCTTTATGAACTTCTTCCCTTACAATTCTTTGAATAAGGGACAATAAATCAGGCTCGTCTTCCCCGGTTGCCCCTGGTACAATATTTGGAAGCTTTTCCAACTTTCGTTGTTCAATCCTCTTCTGTTTCATGTCCTCGACATAGTTGCACCATTCAATGAAATCAGCTATAGTTTTTATTTCCTTTATCAGTAGTGTTTGATACATGTCCTCCGCAATACCTTTCATAAGGTGCAATACTTTATTAGCATCCGACATTGACGGATTAATTTCTTGGCAGAAACCTAAGACTCTTTGTTCATGTAATTGCGTACTTCAACCTGACCACTGTGCTCTGTCCTTCAGCTGTTCCCCTTCCTTTCTGTTTTACTTTTGAAGATCTGGAAATAGTGTACTTAATCCAGTTTTAAACGTCTGCAACGAGTTCAGTTTGTCCTCGTTATTGACATGTTATAGTTTGACGGTACCGTCAAGGCAGAAATAAACATGTGCAAAAACAAAACAAGCAGCTCGTTCGAACTTTCCGTTCACATTCCATAAGACGTTTTGTTACTCGAAATTATTTGCTTAGTAAAAACTTTTCAGTGAAATAATTTTCTCTTATAATCATCATAATCAAACTGTGAAAGATTCTGTTGAAAATGAGTTTTATGTACAGTACTTTATATATTCATAATCCATAATAAAGTTCTATAAACGTATAAATTAAACAAACTTATCATCATCCTACTTATTGAATTTAGCCACCCGATTGTATTCTTTAATGAATTTCAAAGCTTCTTCATCAGTCGGTAATATGAAGGTCGATGGATTCCTCTGTTGTTCGTATTTTGGAATCAGTATAACGGGCTATAGGCTCTTCCAGCATTTTAATTCTTCTTCTTTCTGAGGAACAAACTCGAAATTCTGGGGATATTCCTTTTAAATGGCGACTCCTGTGAAGCTGGTTCCTCATATCCACGTTTACAAGGATTGTACCCTGCGGCTCCAACAAATTGTCGGGAGAATCGAAATAATGACACGATTAGGTTAAACCAATAATTTGTAATTTTATAAAAGAATCGACTCGCTTGAGAAAAGAGAGAACTAACCCCAACTGCTCTAACACAGATTTTATATACAATCAGAATATTCGAGAAGCATCTAGTTCGAACAGCAAAGAAAGTTCTAGAAACATACATATTTTGAATAAGTAATAAATAAAACTGTTTCAAATTAAAATTCTAGTTTTTTGATAAAATACAATGTCTGGGAGACGAACCATGGACTGATAAATTTGTAGTCTGTTGCTCTACCAATTAAAACACCGCTAAAGATAGCAATACTTCATTATGCGGTAAAAAGGTGAAAATCAGGAGAAATGTCATCGTATATAGAAGGTATCAAGCGATTTAATTCCATGTATTTTATTTGGTGATATATGATTTATTTTTTAATGGTAATCTGGAATAAATACCATGCTATTCAAATATAACAAGTTTAATTTTAATGACAATTTTACTCTCTTCAAACTTTTATATTTATACCTAAACTATTAAACAGAAGTTTATAGAATTTTATTTTGGATTATGAATATTTAAAGTACTGTACATAAAATTCATATTGAACAGAATCTTTCATAATTTGATTATAATGGTTATAAGAGAAAATTATTTTTATGAAAAGTTTCACTGCGAACATAATTTTCAGTAACAAAACGAGTTATGGAGTGTGAACGGAAAGTTTGAAAGAGCTTCTTGTTTTGTTTTTCATTATTTTAACAGTTTATATTTATAATAAATCTATTGCATAAGAGAATAAATAAGATTTTAAAATTATGTTGTAGTATTTTTCATCGGATTTATTCTTTGAAAGCATGAAATATATCACCAGTTATGCTACATTACGTATGGAGGAAATTATATTGTGTATAAATACCTATATTTTTAGTTAAGTATACTAATATAAATGATAAATTCATACTAAATTAAAGTTGACAACTAATATGCAGTTAGTAATTATAAACAAATTATTGATCGTATACCAGATTATTCTCAGCTAAAAAAAAACTTTTTTTAACTGCCTTGTAAGGTACTTTACAATTCTAGAAAATTAAAAATTTTACTGATCGCGTCATATGACGGGCTTTATGTTAGTCATAATATGTTTTTAAAAAAATTTCAAAACAAATTTTACTATCTTAACTCATTATAATTCTAAGAATGTCAAAATAACAATTATTTTTACTTAGGTTTTTTAATGCAAAAAGATCCTTCAAAATTTATAAAAGAAAAGGGTAATTTTATTTTGATAAAATTTTAGACACAAAGGATTCTTCTAAAATCTCTTTTGAAATCCTAAATCTAATTGAAAGTATATCTTTAAACCTTAAAATAATAATATACATTTCAAAGAAAATTTACACATTTAACGTTTTAAATGATGAAACTATTGTATTGTAACCCGAATTAAATTGTATTAAATTTGTTTAAAATCAGACACGTTTGCTTGAATTTAAAAGAATCTACTTATGTCGCAGAAACAACTTCACAGTTTTAAATAAACTTTTAAAACCAAGACTGTAAAAACAAATTTCCCGTCACAGTTAATATCTTTTCCCTTTATTATGTCTTAAGTTTATGCTTCTTCTAGCAAGTATCTCAAATCAAACAAAGTTTTAAAATATAGCAATGACCATTTTATTTCTTAATGCAAACAAACCTTAACAATACAAATATTTGCAAACCAAAGTACTCTGTATAAAGTTGAACTTTATTTGTCTAAGCTGCATTTGAAAAATTCTTCTTTATCCTTTCTTGAATTTATCTTAGGTATTTTGCAAACACCTGAGTATATTTGTCATTGGAGGAATCTTTCTGTTTGGAGGCGTTCAGACTAAGCGCAGCAAATTAAACTTTTTTGTTGAAAAGGATTTACATCTTTTTGGCGGTTATTATTGTTAGGTGATGCATTGTTTAAAGTGAAGTCCCATCCTTTATCTTTTTGCTAATCTAAAATACCGGTGATCCAAAAGTCAGGAGAAACTTATTTTGATAACGAATAAAGATTATAAGATTCGGTTTACACAAAACGAAGGGAAATGGGACCGTGTTTTTTATGAGACATAATAAAAAGAACACTCAAATAGTTAATTTTTTTTATCGTTGGTATGGAATTTATAGTTTTCTAGTTTCAGGTTATGTTTCATAATCATCTATTTAAAAGAGTTTTTGTTTAAGATAAGGTTGTAAAATTTGAAATTTACAACTAGAAAAGACATTCTTAATAAATAGCCTTAGATGATCATTCTTAATTTACAACAGTTGACCTTTAAGAATCAGTAAATTAACAGATTGGTATTGTCGGAAGTTCTATATGTGCAAGGTACTAATAAACAACCAATGGGGTGTTCTGTACTGGCCAAAGTTAATAACAAATTTGAAGTTACGAACTCTATTGTGGTACATTCAAGAAACAAATAGTTATTTAACAGATCACTTGTATAAAATAATGATAGCTAGTGCTGTAATATTCTTGGCAAACTTAATGAATCCTCGTCACTTTGTGAAATGCACCTTCAGTGGATTCCTTCGCATGTTGATATATGGGGGAATGAGATGGCAGATGTTCTGGCGAAGGAGGGTTCTGAAGAATCATTACCGGTTACCAATTCAGTGACATATCTTGAACTGTATTCCATTAGAAGACATGCGGACAGGCAGATTTGGCTCGTTCCCCCGAGTCATCCCTGGTATCATGCAGATTGTTCTGGAGGATCCCTTGCTATAGATTGTAATAGATATGTTCAGATACACTTTCCCGATTGATCAATAGACATCGAAATTACTTACTTTTGAGAGAGATCTCAAGATGCATTGTCCTAAATGTCCAAATGAACCGATATCACCGGCACATATCCTTGAGTGCCTAGGGTTGTGTCTTGAGGACCTATATGGGTCTCCCCTGCTAGTTTTCTATTTTCTGAAAGTAAATGGAGTCACGGACCTCGTCTAGTATATTCCTAGACATAGAGATTAGAAAGAGATAAAGAGAGAGAGAGTACTGTAATATATGCTAAAAGATCATATCCTTGATAATATAAACTTCTAATCCGTTTCCTTTTCGTTGAAAGCTTCAAGAATCAGGAAAGTAACAGTGAGCATATTGCTACATGTGAAAAATACCAGTAGATTGTTCTGTAATGCTCAAATTGACTGTAAATTTTAATTCAGAAGATCTATGGTGTAGTAAGCATGGTATTAAAGATAATTTAAGAAAGCATCTGTATAAGATATTAGTAATTGAAGTTGTAATTGACTCGTAGCAATGCAAATCATAGTAAAATGAACCATGTTGGATTGTCCTTAGTAGTTGATAACTGCTCTTCGGGAGAATAACATGAGAATAATAATTGTGGACATATTAAAACGCATGTCAGGTACTAAAGACGTAGTGAAGAGTTATGCATTAATCGAACTTATGAAGTAGACGGCCCACAAAATTAATGGTTGACATACAGAAAAATAACCATGCTGTTTACTGCTGTAAATGGTGTGATAGTCCATCGTATGCTTGTGTAAGATAAATCGTCAAAAAATTTCAAATTATAATAATCACCTCAAAAGCGGAACTTTTCATTAGTCAACTGAAAGACTCAAAAATATATTTGCTTTTGCCACAAAACATTCCGGTGTTTGTTACAATGCCACACATGATCCCCGAATTTTTTAACTTTATTCATTGAGAAATTATGTAATTTTAATTGTTCTACCGCCTTCGTATTCTTATCCCCTTGTATATCCGGAGATTATAACAATAAATATGAATTATAAAATAAATAATTTCTTTTCAGCAATTAAAGAATGTATACATAAAACAAGAATATATATCTTAATAGTTTTTTATTATTTTTCCTACTTAAATATTTAGTAATTATACACAACAATAATTAAGAAAACACTTTTGAATATCACAGAATAGTGCCCAAATATTTCAAGTATTAATGGATTTAAAATATTAAGATTTTAATATTCAGTATAATATAAAGTTTAATATAAACTATTTTAAATATGTACAAAAAGTATTCTGTTAAAGAAATATATAAAAATATACACTACCAAAGAATAAATTTTTATTTCAAATTTATCACTTTTAAATTTTTTTAAAAATATTTTTACTAAGCATTACAAAAAAATACTAACTTTGATGATAAGGAAGATTTGACATTTATATCAAAATATTATAAGATAGTAAAATTTAATTACATTAATTATAGTATATATATATATATATATATATATATATATAATATAGTAAAATTTTAAATTTCTGAATGG
>CM063510.1:5928118-5930618 GCA_032207245.1 Pardosa pseudoannulata | reverse complement strand
TGACCAGTGACAAAATCTATTTTGAAACCCGTCTTTTTTTAAAAAATATATACCAATTATGAAATCAACAGTGAAGCCACACCAGACTGTCACTTAGGTTGTTGCAAGGGTACCACAACAGATACATGTGAATTTTTTTGTGGTCCGCACTCTATAATTGTGGGTATTAACAGCGCCTGAGAGTGTGAAATGCACCTTATCTGTCCAAAGCACAGTGTGAAGACAGTCGTGCTGCTCTTTCATTTTACTCAATAACAAATTAGCAAAAGCTCTGCATGAGTAGAAGTCAGGAGGTTTTACTTTTTGTTTATGTTGTAACTTGTAGGGATACCGTTTCAGATTTATTCGCAGTGCTCTCCAGACACTTTTCTACGATATTCCTGTCTGACTCAAAGCTTCTCGAGCACTGAACTCCACATGTGCAGCAACCACCGACATGGATTGCTTCGTCTTTTACACTATCTTGGCAACAGCAGCGACTGTGGAGGAACATTCACTTCTTTGACTCGACACCAAAGAACCTGTAGCTTCAAATTTCTTCATCATTTTGTTCAATGCAGAAGTCGTTATTGATTCGTTGCTATCCCTTCTTATAGCGATATGCTGGCAATGCCGCAATGGGTGTTCTCCGAACATTTATGATACAGTTTAACGAACAGGGATTTATCAACTATGAACAGCATTTCGATGCATACAAGCTTCTACTGCCAATATTGCAGTTGCTTTTTTTTATATCGTTTATTGATTTACATACGGTATGCATTGCATACATCATAAATCCGACAGCGCCATGTGTTGGTCGCCAACAGAACTATATTCGTTAAGTTGACACATATTATATATATATATATATATATATATATATATATATATATATATATATATATATATATATATATATATATATATATATATATATATATATATATATATATATATATATATATATATATATATATATATATATATATATATATATATATATATATATATATATATATATATATATATATATATATATATATATATATATATATATATATATATATATATATATATATATATATATATATATATATATATATATATATATATATATATATATATATATATATATATATATATATATATATATATATATATATATATATATATATATATATATATATATATATATATATATATATATATATATATATATATATATATATATATATATATATATATATATATATATATATATATATATAAATATATATATATATATATATATATATATATAATATATATATATATATATGTATATATATATTTTATTTCATAGCCAAACATTTTACGTCCCGTAAGAGAAAAACTCTTATTTTACATTAAATTTCTATTAAAATTTTTGGATTTATTGAATTGGGAAAGGTTTTAATTTAACAGTAGTGAAATACTGGCAGAGAAAGGCAATAGGTTGGCTATCATAGACAAGGTGTAGACCGTATAGTCTACTGCTTCGCAACACAACAGCTAATAAGACCTACTGCTTAAAGACGATTCGATACATCTACCAAAATCCATACCAGAAACGGAATTCAAACCTATGAAGACATGTTATTGTTTATATTCTAATTTATAATTCAGTTTAAAAGTAAGCGTTTTATTCATTTATTTTTAACAGTAATTTTTCACTTATGAGAATATGCTATAATTTTATGATGATGGTATTTTTACTGTTACATTTATAGCATATTTAAAACCTTTCATTTAAATAATATTTTCCTGCGTATAAATTATATTTATATTAAATATATTTCAATATAAATAATTTAGATATATGTAGTATAAAAATTTCCCAAATTCATTTGATTAGATACATAGTAATTAGAGTCAGATCTTATTTGCCGTACGTATTCAGTGTCAGACCATTTCAGAATTCAAGTGCTTTTTGTAGTTTTATTCCTTTGTAATGGTAATAAACAAATTGTGATTTCTTGCAGCCGGTATCTAAAAAAACATAATTCTAGTATTTCTTGAAATAATAATTAAACTCATTTTCCTTGATTTAATTTATTTCCCTGACAAAGAAAGAGAAAATGCCACTCTACTAATACCAAAGTAATGTGTCTGCAATACAAAGACCATTTTATGCAGAATAGTATAGTTTAGAAAATATTAACACATTGTGTGTTGGTACATTTCGCATCGGAATTGTACCAGGAGCTAGCGTTTTGAAAGTAAATTTTGTTTATCAGTTAAACCTCAATAGATCAAAAATTATTTATGTTTTTGAACCAATTTTTTGTATTTTATACTGACATATATATAAAAAATATATAAATAGAAATATATATATAACAACCATAAAATTGTTGTAAACAAAAAATATTTTATAGTAGATAAATTTATAAGAGTATCGTAAATATGAAAAATCAAATAGAAATAGTAGTATATAGTTTTAATTATTTCGAATTCTGTTATGTATAAACATTTTTAGATTATAAAAAAAATGAAAGAC
>CM063510.1:5920618-5923118 GCA_032207245.1 Pardosa pseudoannulata | reverse complement strand
TATGGTATTTAGAACATAGTAAAGAAAATATAGCTAAAATATTATTAAATGATTCCTAAGAAAATTAATACGACTAATTATAATGACTAAGATTTCTTTAACTGTTGATTAAATATAGGAAAGTTTTAAGCATAAAAATTAAGAAATATGAAAACAAGCTTTACAAAGATTTAAATCAAAATATTCAACAATTAATGTAAAATTAATTGTGTAAAATGTTAATTTCCGTATGAAATTTGTAACAAAGATAGAAGAAGAATGTAAATATATTAGGAAATAGCCAAACATGGTTTCGTGTCAAGGATTATGCATCCCAGACATTCGTATAAGAAGCCGACAGTGTGAAGGGTTACAGGATTTACATATGTAAAAGCTAATGATAGGTATTCAGACCCTTCACACAATTTGTTTTTAACCCTTTAGCGTACAGTGGTTTCGTAGCGAAACCACCTATTAAACTTTACTTTTAAGAGTACTTTACTTTATCTTTGTATAATTATTTACAGCTCCAATCTCATACATCTGTGATGTATGAAAAATAATAATGTAGAATCAAGAGCTTCTGCAATTAAAAAAAAACTTTTTAGAGATATGGATAATTTTTCATTTTTTTATGTTTTTGACATTTTAAATTTACAACAGATGAAAGCTTTATATTTAATTTATTTTTTCTTTTGAAATATATGCATTTAAACTTGCTGTACCTGAGAAATCAGTAATTCAACTTATCCTTCTTATGACCCCAAATAAAAGTATCTATACAAACCACACTTATAAATTGTGAAGCTATTTATTTATTATATCATTTTAAGGATTCTTATTTCTTGTTCTTCGAGTATAGTTAAACTTTTGAAAAGTATAATGTTCAAGCTGTACAAGGGGAGGGTTTAGTCAGTTAAATCACTCCTCAAAACCTCCTTGTCTAACGATTTCCGATTGGTTAGGGTGTTGGCATTCGGTACCGGAGTTCGTGGGTTCGAATCACACTCGGACATGGATGTTCGTAGCCGTCCGGAATCGGATTTAAGCAGTAGGTCCCGGTCTCATTAGACGTGGTGCTGCAAAAGTATAGATCGTAGTATTTCAAACCAAACCCTCCTTAGGTACCTCTAAGGCAAACCCTCCTAAGGAATGTAAAGAAAATTTATTATATATTTTGCATTTACGAGGTTCATAGATAACATTTATAAACTAACTACACTAAATTGCAATGAATTTTTTGGTGACCTTTAAAGGGTTAAGATACGCGTGTTTTAAGGCTTTCAGAAGATGAATGTAAGAATCTAAGGGTTGCTTGTTGTCGGGCGTATTGAAACAGAACATTATATCATAGATATTGCTCATTTCTTTCTCAACTACTTTTACTTATTTTTACGATTATGGAAACAAATCTAAACTAAACAAAAAATTGTTCAAATATTTTTAATAAAATGTAATTTAAGTTACAATTTTAAAGTTCTTAAAATCTTAAAATGCAATTTTAGAATATATCATTTGTTTCAAATATTCGTTGCGTATAAAATCAGAACCAGACAAATCATTATGTTTAAAATACATTACAAATAAAATATTTTATTATATTATTATATTATGTATTTCTCGAACATTAATTTATTTGCATCTCATGCATTTAATTAACTTTGTACACATAAATATATATTTTAGAGAAAAAATGATGAAAAGACATTTTAAATAAGATGATTTCTATATATTACAAGTTTATGCTCTTACCATTAAAATGATACAAATATTGTTTTTAAAATATGTACGCAGTTTATTGTGGCTCAACATGCAGTAAAATATAATACAACAATAAAATATTGATTAATTAGCAGTAATAATCTTAGGACATATTAAAATTTATTATTTCTATTCAACTAGTATCAGATCAATTTTTAGTATCATGCATTATAAAATTCATCAACACTTCCTCTATATTTTCCCTGTTTCACACTTAACATTCATGTCAGTCGCCACCGTTACTTACTTTAGATGAATCTCTCGTCAAAATAACAGAAAACAATAACTCTGATATTATTTCACCTACTCAAATCAGAATATGAAAGTAGCGCTAATAACAGCCATTTGCCTCGGAGAAAAAACCCTTTCGGGCTATTTGAATAATTTACTTATTTGCGAAACCACAGGAATACAGAATAGGGTATTCAGATATTTCTATTCGCTAGGAGGATACAATTTAGGAAAGACATGGTTTTCTTGATGAAATAATTTATTCTTTTGGATGTTTTTCAGGAAGTGAGTTGATTTATTCAATCTTGTTTCAACCATATTTGCGCTCGCAATAAGAATTCTTATCGGATAAATGGGAGACATACGCTTGTAACAACGTGTGTTTGTGTGTTTAATAAATAAATTGGCATCTTTTATTTTGAATTAGATATAACAACTAAAAATTGGGCCTAGTACAGCATCGAAAAGAATAAAATGTAAATTGTCATTAATAACACAGGCCTGCGATGAAAAAAATACAAGGGATGTG
>CM063510.1:5908118-5915618 GCA_032207245.1 Pardosa pseudoannulata | reverse complement strand
ATTATATACATATAAATTTTATTTTTAAAATCTTCATAATATACATAAGAAATTAAAATCTAACACAATGGAGAATTGGTTAAAAATTAAAATTATATAATAAAAAATATATATATATATATATTTCTAATTTCTTTTACAATATATTTTTAAATTTTCACAATATGCATTAGGATTTTCTAATAAATTTCAGTGCTGTGTAACATTGGATAAAAGAATATAGTAGAAAAAATTATATAATATATATTTAAACCTTCGACAAAATATTTTAAAATATTCATAATATACAATAAAACTTTTAAATAAGATGCTCTTTAGTACTGGGTAAAAATTATATATAAGAAAAAATTAATCATATGTTTTTAAATTTTCGACTGTATTTTTTTAAAATGTCAATAATATACATTTTTTTATGTGCTATCCTGTATTATTGGCTTCAAAATTATATAATAGTACAATATAAATTTTAATTTTCAAGGATATAGTTTTAAAAATGTAAACCTATATCGATGACAATAAAAATATATATTGTTCTGTTATTGTTCTGTTCTGCATATATTTGGAGATCTCTGTAGTATTGAGTACAATATTATAAAATTATAGATATATTTCGAGCACGTACAGTTAGAGAATGATTAATAATATACTTATATTTAATTTTTATTTCATGTAGTTTAGCTGACTTCATTTTATTCCTCTTAATAAAATATATATTTTTTATAAACTTCATTAATTATTGATGTAAATTTAAGGAATTATTTTATTCCTCTTAATAAAATATATATTTTTTATAAACTTCGTTAACTATTGATGTCAGTTTAAGAAATTATAGAATAAAAAATCCATCATAAAATTTTATAATGTTTAATCTTTTTTATTAATTTAAGTACATAGTATGCTTTTGCAAACATTCCAACAAAGAGGAGATTAATAGAAATTGCTTGAAACTGTTTTAATTTTTTCATAATATTAAATATGTTGTCAAATTAAAGCATGGTAAAAACAACAAGAAAATGAAATTTTTAATGAAATTTATGTGTTATACATATGTTTATGAAGATATTTAATAAACTCATATTAAGAATATATTTCAGATTTTTCAAATTATTTTTACAAAACACGAAAACTGACAAAATCGTCTCGAAATTTGAGTGTATTCTTTTATAGAAAACTGAAAAAATGGTGCATGTTTCAAGTTTTCTTTATCTTTTTCCACGCAAAAATTATATTAAGTGTTCATACATACATAAATGTAATTATATTATTTTGCCACCTTAATTAAAAATTTGGATAATTTATGCCTTCATTAATAAATTCAAATTACACCTTTATTAATAAATTCAATATAATTATTTTTACATATTTCCTTACAAAATTTTATTTTAAGCATTGTTAAGAAAGATACATATATTTAAATTTTTTTACTGTTGCAGATTTTAATGAATAAAAATAATAGGACAGATTGAGAAAATTTTTGTTTTAATCGTATTTATTAAGTACTTTAAAATTAATAAAAAGAAAGAATAAGTTAAACAGATGCAGCAGGCAGTATCAATTGGTTAATTCTTGGTTCTTCAGTGTCTAAATGTAATGTAATGCAAAGTAAAAATGAAATGTATTTATCTACAATTTGCCTCTCTAATTAAAAATTTATGTTTATGCCTTTATTAATAGAATCTTTAATATAAAGACAAATTCTTATAATTTTCCTTACCAAATTTTATTTTAAGCATTCTTAGAAAATATACATATATTTAGATTTTTTAACGGTTACTTTTCTTTAATATATTTTAAAATTAAAAGTAATAAGACAGATTGTTTAAATTCGTATTTTTGTTTAACATTTATTTTTATTGTAAAATTAATAAAAATAAAATTAAACAGATACAGCAGACAATATCAATTGGTTAATTCGTGTTGCTTCAGTGTGTAAAACAGGAGAATAAAAATTACGATTTAGTGAATTACTACGAGGGATTAAAATTTTCCCCAAGGGGCGGTGACTGGCGAAAAGCAAACGGCTATCATCGCACAAAATCTTGAACAGTCATTTATAAAAGCTGAAGGAGTGATATATAATTTTTAATGAAGTTCTGATGGATAAGTACCTTTGGGAGTAGTCAAATGACACCCCCGAGACATTAATTTGCTAAGAGAAAAACTTGGTTAATCCTGAGAGAAATACACCAAACAGCACTCACCGAGAACCGTGATATCTGGGGAAAGCCTAGTATTGATTTTTTCACAATTTATCCACTTTGATTTTCCTACAAAGGGTTCAAATTCCCTCTACCTCCTCAGAATGTTTTCGTTCGTATTTACTTGTACACTGAAAGTGCTTATTTATAAACACTGCAAAACAATATTATCTCCTATATGTGTATATATATATATATATGTATATATATATATATATATATACACACTTATATATATATATATATATATATATATATATATATATATATATATATATATATATATATATATATATATATATATATATATATATATATATATATATATATATATATATATATAATATATATATATATATATATATATATATATATATATATATATATATATATATATATATATATATATATATATATATATATATATATACGACAGAGCTGAAGCCCAAGAACGAAGATAGAAATAATTTAATTTTTCCAATGGTCAAGCAACTTACTCAGCGAATTAAAGTGTTAAGATCAGAGAAACGCGGAGCCATTTACCGCCGACATTTGGAAAACTTGTTGAATAGACAGAAAAGTTACATCTATAGCACATAAAGCTTTGGAAAATATATCGATAAAATTTTAAGTCGGTGACACTCCTTTGATTGAGACAATTACAGGCTGGGAAAAGATTTTAAGGAATTATAATGAAAGAGAGGAGGTTTTTAAAGAAATATTAAAGTTAAATAATTTTGATATATTTTATGTATATGTATCTATCTATCTATATATCTATCTCTCTCTCGATCTCTCTTCTCTCTCTCTCCCTCTCTCTCTCTCTCTCTCTCTCTATATATATATATATATATATATATATATATATATATATATATATATATTTAAAAAACTAACTAGTGTGAATATGAAATGTCCTTTTCTAAAATAATATAGAATTAGAGTTAAAATCTCTACATTGTTGACATTAAAGATCTTTTTACCAATTTTAAAATCTAAATAAAAATTTTAAGCATCTGAAAATACTGTTAAATAAAGATACATTTAAACTTTCATTCGGTTGTTATATTAATTATTATATCTAAAATTATTTAAATTTTAATCTTTAACTTCAAAGAAATTTTTGCAAAACAGTAAATTTACTTTAAAGAAAAATATATTTCCCAGACAGAATTGAAATGTTTTAAGTATATATTTTCTAAATAGGATAATTATTATAATTTAAAACACCTAAAATGTATAATAGTTAACATAACAAGGTGAAAATTTTGAACTTCAGTGCACTTTTTTAAAACTCTAGATGCAAAAATAATATAATGCTTTTATTAAGAAAAAAATCTCAGTTTCAACTGCAGTTTGTAAAAATACTCTAGTTTGTTAGTAAAATATATAACAAATATTTCTTTGAAAAATCTTATGTTCTTTACTTTAAAATTTTTTATGTGAAAAGAAATGTAAAATATTACTTTCCCTTTTTCAAAATATATTCAGACATTTTGAACTGCTTTTTATCGTGTAATTAAAAAATTATGTTTTGACACAATGTGTAATATTGCTTCTATTATTTTAATTTTTAATTTATTGAAATTTATTAGGAAATTTACACTTGTGTTTCCTGACAGCATATGTCATCTATTTCGTGCAATCTTAAGACTTCTATAGGCATTGCATGGTATTCTGTGACGTCAACTTGTCCAACTAGACCAAATTTCCCTTCTAAATTTGAAGCTTGTGATTGTTTACAATCATATTATCCATGTACTTGTTGAATGGTATGGGCTTTCTATTGTTTATTTTTCACAGATATCTGTTGAATTATGTAATCGCACTCATACTGGGTGACTTAGTGTTTTGGCTTCTTATTATTATTTAAGTAATAGCTTTCTCGGACTTGCGAGGTTTTCTTCAGTTGATACTTTTTTGTTTTCATTGATTGTGTTTGATTAGTTTTTTCTTGTGCCTGTAATTTCATTGGCGGGGCTCAGGATATTTATAAAAGTATAAAAACCTATATACCTCGTATTATTATTATTATTTTTTGGTGTTTTTAATAAATGTGTTTTGCGATCTGCGGCTCTTCATTATGCTTCAACAATAACAGTTGCCTATATGAATATATTTATCTAAAATTATCCTTCATCTATTCACATGGGATGTAAAAATTGGAAATTAGGGGGAGAAATTAACAAATGTAACTAATAGCTATACAGTTTAAAATATTTATATTTTCAATAAAAAACAAATTAAACAGTTGTAGGGATCACCTGATAATGTACCAAATAAAACTTTCAATATCTGCCTTAAGAAATGTACGCGTTGTTACTTTTAGAGCGAATGAATTTTTAACATGAAATAAAGAAAGGATAGGGAATCAACCAATACTAGAATATTCTCGACTTAGCAATTCAGCATACACATGTGATTGTTTCTTCTTTCCAATTGCTACAGATAATATTTGAAGATACACACATGGTGAATCAAGATTGCACAGTAAGCACATCTGCATATTTTATATTTTCTGTTGTCTGATGGTCAGCCTATTGAAAATATGGGAGAAATATGGGGTAAATCAACTATCGATGAATTTTAAGGATTTTGTATATAATAAAAAACTATTTCCCAGTTCCTTACACTATTTCTGTACTATTATTAAAACATCTATTAAGATAAAATGTTTTGAAGCATAAGAAATATATTTAATATCATGTATTAGATGATTAATTAAAATGTTATATATATATATATATATATATATATATATATATATATATACATATATATATATATTATATATATATATATATATATATATATATATATATATATAATATATATATATATATATATATATATATATATATATTATATATATATATATATATATATATATATATATATATATATATATATATATATATAAATATATATATATATATATATATATATATATTTATATATATATATATATATATATATATATTATATATATATATATATATAATATTAGTCCAAATTATCACAGTTAAATATTTTATGAACCTACCTATATTTTATAAACCTACCTTAGATTTAATTTTAGCATCAGAAACCCTACAGAGAAACAGTAGGATGCCAAATTTAGTACTACAGTTCTTAAATTTAGATTCCACTGTAGACCGGGCAATGGTTAGATGTTCGGAATCATTTTTAAGTAAAAAAGTTTTAGACAGTAAAACAGTTTTAATCAGCTGTATTGCTAAACTGGACAGTGTACTGTACTGAATGAAAATAAAATTAAAACATTAAATGAAAATTATATATAAAATAAATACATATCTTAAAGTTGTATTGAAATAAATGCTGGTATAAAATATGGTTAAAAATATACTTGGCTGGTTAAAAATATACATGTAAATACATATATTATTAAAGAAAAAAGAAAATTATTTATAAATACATTTCGAGCATTGAATTCACAACTATATTTTATGAATTTCTTATACTTAAATTTTTTCACGTAAAATGAAAAAGCACTTAAATTTACTTTTATATATTTGCTTACTTCCCCCTTGCTGTTACTTATATAGAAAAGCATTTATTAATATTTTATTCTCTGAAAATACAGAAATAGGCCTCCATAGATACAAATGTGTTAATATTACCTTTGATGCTGAACATATATTCACGCACTTTTATACAACAATTTTTTATTCTTAACATTCTTACATAATTTCATACAGAACATATTTGAACTCATGCTTCAAGGACAAATGTTGCGAAGTAATATCTAAAAATATATAACAAAGCTAAAGTATAATTGTTTTAAGTTGTTATGTGTCTTTTAAGTAAATTATAAAAAATACCCATTTTACCCCACTATCCTTTCTACCCCACCAGACCCTACCTATCTTATTAATTAATTGAAAAAGTGCTGTTATCAGTTCATAGTTTAGAAATATGTACTTGTAAATACATACATTTACCCTTTGGCAGTTTCATTTGTTTCCAAAATTTTTGTCAAAAAATGTCGCATTTTTTATTGCATTTTTTTGTCCATTTTACATTTTTAAGGAATAATATGTTATTAAAATTAACATTTCTAATATTTTTAAGCATTTATTACAACTTTTTTTTCTTTCTATGAAAGCATCATAAAACTGAAGTTTATCTTTAGTCTCATCGATATCCAAGTTAATTTTTGGAATTCCAGTGAAAACAAATCTAGGAGGCGGATTCGAAGGATTATCACAATTATTTAAAAAAATTGCCTTACTTGATGGATTCGATCTGTACTACTATCAGTGTCACTACTATCCAGATCATCTAGTAAACTTTCTCTACTATCATTTACAGATAATTCAGTTTCTGATTCTGAGTCACAGTTCGAATCACAAGAAATTAGCTCCATACGCTCTGAGTCATTCATTATTTAAAAGTAAAAATATATTGTTCAACTCTTACGTCAATAAAATTATCAGGCGGTTAGTAAAATATAACCACAATGCTATACACTGAAAGATAACAATTCGTTTTCTGATACAAAACATGCGGAAAAACCCGCGCGTTTGAACCAATCTGAGTAGAAAATACAATAAACTGCAAACTATCATTTACTGGACGAATAAATTACTATACGAATTATTTGACACTAAAATATGAAAAAATACGGCCGAAACAGTGCAAGCGAAATAGAAATCAGGTTGTCCGTACGCCGTAGGGCCAAATCAGTAAAAGCCCGAAAGCTGTACCCGTACGGCGTACGGGCAAAACAGGGAAGAGGTTAAAGAAAAAAAGAAAATGTTTTATAAATAAGTTCCGAGCATTGCATTTATAACTCTATTTTATCTATTTATTATACTTAAATTAAGGATTTCACGTATAATGAAAAACACTTGAACTCACTTTTATATATTTGTTTACTTCTCCCCTTACTGTTACTTATAAGAAAAATATTTATTAATATTTTATTCACTGAAAATATAGAAATATGCATCCGTAGATACAACGGTGTTAATATTACCTTTGATGCTGAACCTATATTCAAGCACTTTTGTGCAGCAATTTTTAATACTTAACATTCTTACATAATTTCACACATAATATGTTTGATCTCATGCATCAAGGACAAATGTTGCGAAGAAATATCTAAAAGTATATTACAAAGCTAATATATAATTGTTGTAAGTTATAATGTGTCTTTTAAGTAAATTATAAAAAATACCCATTTTACCCCACTAATCTTTTTACCCCACCAGACCCTACCTACCTTAATATTTTATTGAAAAAGTGCTGTTATCAGTTCCGATTTTAGAAATATGTACTT
>CM063510.1:5870618-5903118 GCA_032207245.1 Pardosa pseudoannulata | reverse complement strand
TATTCGTTTTCATTAATTTTAGCCTATCAAAGTTTACATTTTCCAGTACTAAGTGTGTAACCTTTTCTGTGTAATTAGAATAACCGAAAAATGCAGCATATTATATTTGAATAGAACTACTGCTATTAAAATTTTAATAATTAATTTTTGCAGCATTAACTAGTGTCCGTGAATTAAGTACCATGTGTTTTCTTTATAGCTTAATTAGTTTCAAGTAACAGGTAAAACGGAAGAAAAAGTCCTTTTTATGCAATTATAAGTTAATGTAAATCAGTTGTTGATTGTTATAAAATAATATGTTTTAATTGAATCTGTAAGAAGTTCTAGATAAAAATAGAAAACTTTTGGAATAGAATTTAATGTCAGTAGTAAAACAATGTTACTTTATATCCTTGATTTCGATGTTTTTTTCAAATTATTTAGTAATAATTCCTTGTTATACGTAAAATGAAGTACTGTATTTGCCAGCAGAATGTAAGACAATTTAACACATTTGTAAACTAAAGAAAAGTTTATAAAAATAGAAATACCTGATGCTTAAAATGCCCTAGTAGAACATTTGTTTTCATGCATTTTAGCCTATCAAATTAAATTTTCCAGTACTAAGTCTGTAGCATTTTCTGTGTAAGTTTGTGTATAATTGGAATAACCAAAAAACGTATCATGTTTTATTTGAATATAACTCTGTTAGTAAAATGCTAATAATTATTCTTTGCATCATTAACTAATGTCCACAAATTAAGTACCATGCATTTTAGTTATAGTTTAATTAGTTTCAAGCGAGAGTTAAAAAGGGAGAAAAATCCTTTTCATGTGATTATAAATTAATGTAAATGATTTGTTGAGTGTTTTATTAATTGAAGCTGCAAGAAATTCTAATTAAAAGTAGAAAACTTTTTGGCATAGAAAAGGTAAAGAACTGACCAAAATTTAATGAGAATTACACCCTAATAACTAAAGTTAAAGTATACACGAGATATATACAAATAGTAAGAGCAAAACTTCCAATTTTACAACAGTTTTGCTTCTAAAGCTGAGCTGCATTTCAAAATTATATTTAATGTTTTAATCTATTATCTAATTCAGTCACTGATGATTAAAGTTGTTTGTCTGATTTAAAAAACAAACTGCAGGCATAACTGTTTATAATAGTTCATTGATGTTTGAAAGATGGGGCGTTTCTAACGGCCAATTACTTTCCAACATTTTCCAGAATTTTCATTTTTTATGACAAATGTAATAACTGAATTGACTACTTTGTTATCTTGAGATTTATTATTTAGCAGATGATGAAAGACTTAATATTCCGTCCGGCAGCGTAATATATGAAGTAATGATAGATTTAAATTTTATTATAACAGAGAAGATAGTTCATTAAAAATACAGATTTTTATAGCTTTAAATACTGAAATACGAACACTTAAAATGTATATTCAAGTTGTTGCCTTTAAAAGGCTATCTAAATTTTAACACCTTTCTATTGACGCACAAACTCAGTTCGGGTAATGCAAATGCACCCCTACCTGCGTTCGAGCAAGAGACAAAATGATATTTCAATTCCGTGAACCTGAAAATCGGTTCATCAAATGCATAATATATAATTAGCCATTTCCCCAATAGATAGAAATACTTTCCTTTCAAAAGTTCGGCAATTTTGCACCATTTGTCGCTATTTCTCGGATGCTGTAAAGGATTTGTGAAGTTCGAAGGAATCTTAGGGACATGGAATTCAGGAAAATTAATATCGATAATAATATTTTTGTATCTGGTTATTATATTTATGGTAAAATTATGTCATTTGGTTTATTTTGCTATAATTTCAGCAAAAATGACTATAATTCATCAACATTTCCTATGTATATAATAATATTGAATATAGCAGTCATTTCATTTAAAATTTTGTTTTATTCAAATATAATCTCACTCTAACATTTTGATAATAGTAACGAATAAAATTACAGTGAAAAAATTCCAATTTTGGCACACTCTTCTAAAATATATTCCCCAAGAAAGGGTCTAAAACATAAGACACAAAAAATAATAAATTGATGCAAATAATATTTAATAATTTAAATAGTGGTTTTGAATGGTTTCAAAAATGGTAAAATATTTTAAGTTTTATGTTACAAACTTAAAATATTTAAGTTTATGTTAAGTTTTATCTTGTTAAGTTATATACTTACAAACAAGAATATTGAATAATAATTGCGATAAATATGTTAGCGGTTCACAATAAAATTGTTGCATCAGCATTCTTATAACTATTTATTTATTTATTATCAGTTATTTTTATTCAGTTCACTATAATTATTATACTTTCTTATTCATATTTATGTCAATGATTATAGTTTCAAGTAAACCGTTTATTCCCCCAAAATATAGTGGATCTAAAAATTAATTAATAAATAACTACTTCATTATTATTTTTATAGAATCATTATAATGTAATAAGTTTAGAGAGGGAGTAAGAAAGATTAGTGAACCAAACAAAAAATAAAATATTAAATTACAAATACTCATAGGTGTTTTCAAAGAAGTTGCTTATTTAAAAAAAAATAATACACACTAATATCTCGGTTTAAAAAAATTCCTGGAGTAATTTAAATCGCAAATTCAAAGTTTATAAAATCAGCGTCATTAAAAAATGCAAGATGATTTTGTACATAAATAAAATATTGTGAAAAAAAACTGTTATTAACTTAGTAAGCCAAATGAAAAAAAAATCTCCCTGAGTTTTTCTTAAATTTAAACTTTAGATTGTTGCGGCTTTTGCCAAAAGAAGATAGGGAAATCTATGATTAAAATCTACAAGTATAATTTTGTACCTTGGTCCCAAGTTTTAATTGCTTCTTATTTTGTTTAGATGAATTGTTGTTTTGAATAATTATTTTATACTCATTTTAATGCAATATAATCATAAAGTCAGTATTAATAAATATTTTTAATTATCTGTTTTACAAATTTCGCTTTATTTTTTTTCATTAAGTTAAAAATGAAATTAATAATAAGCATAGAATGAATGTTTTCTATAATCATAAATTACTTTGCATGAGTTCATTTTTTTTTGGAAATGATTATTTTACTTAATACAGCATGCATACAAATATAAATAAAATAAAAGTTTGAAAAATAATATTATAGAACACATTTAGCTATTTAAATAAATATTTCATAGTTTCGTCTTTATACCCTTTGGGAACATGCAAATAAAACTTCACTAATTTACCTTTACAAAACTGAAAAAATGTTTTTAACACCTGAAACGATATTTATGTACAATCTTCTTAGACGGATTATTTCTAATTTTCAATTATTTTTTTCTTTTTTGTTAACTATTAATGTACTTTTTATCGTAAATTCTAAACAGATCCAGACACAGGTTTGTCAGTAACATTTTGGCCAATTATTCCTTATCAAAAAATAAATAAATATAACTTTTGCATGTCTGACCTTTCATTATGGATTATGACCACCAAATCTTAAAGATGTAAAAAAATCGGAATTTTTACAAAACACAGTATATTTAATTTAAAAAGATTTTTCAAGGTAAAGTTGTTTTCAGGGTAAATGGTAATACAGATAGACACAGATATGTTTATTAAATTTACAGTAATTTCAAAATCTTAAATAAATACTAATGAAAACACGTAAAAAATGACAACATGTAGAAAACTCAAAGAGTTTAGAAGCAATAAAATAGTACTGATTTTTTAATGTAAATATTTTAAAGTTATTGATTAGATTTTTTTATGATCAATGCTATCAAAATAAAATTTAGGAATTGTACACGACTTTTCATTATTAGTTTAACTTAAAGATTAAAATAAACCTGTTACTACAGAAGATGGTAGACAAGATTTCTGCTAAAATTTTTGCAAGATCTAATGTTAACTATAAACACAATATACCATTTACTAAACTCCGATTTTCCTCTGCATTTTCCACAGATTTCGAAGTTTAAAAGAACGCTTAGACAGTATGTTTATTAATGCTATTACTATGCAGTAATTATGATAAATAAGAGTGCTGATTCATACACAAAATGTTTTTTGAAAATAATTTCGCAACCTTAACAGGAAAACAGCTTACAAAGTTTAACTATACTGGAACCTTAAATACATGTTGATATAAAATATTGCAGATTTCTTTAACTACAGTTTTTTTTTCGATTAAAAAAATATGTAGTTATGAGTATCAAGACGAAACACCTTTTAGCGAATACATCAATCTGCGAGTAAAATATAATCTCAAAATTGTGATGAGTCTGATTTGAAGATGCTCAGAACAATTTCCTGTATCTATGTGTATAAGTTCAAACACAAAACATAACCAATTGATATAAATGTACTTACATGTAAAAACAAATTAACCTTCCAACGATGGAATTGTTGTCTTTGTCTCGTGTGGTACATGGCTACAACTGTAGGGTGCAAAATAAACGAACTTTTGACATGCGAAGCTGACTAAGAAGGATTTCCTGTATATTTTAGATATTCTGTGTGCAAATATTCAAACATAAAAATTTGCCAGTTTATTAGTATTTTTAATTCCCAGTGTTTCCAGAACTAAGATAGTACATGCAAGTAAATAACTAGATCATAAAAGTCGTGTAAGGAACGATCCACTGCTTGTCTTATACGAAACTAAAAAGCGAGTTGTGTTTGCTCTTTCTTGAGAAGTGTATCTTAAATAATAAAAGATAAAAGAATGCATATATAAAGAATTTTAATTACTAAAATAACTGCTTTGCAGTTTTGCTGATGAACCATTTGGACTCTTACAAACGTATCGTTTGGTTTGATTTAGAGTACTACGGTCTACCTTTTGCAACATGAGGGATAATGAGACCGAGACCTACAGCTTAAAGCCGATTCCGAATTGCTACTAACATCCATGTCACAGTAGGATTCGAACTGACGAACTCCGGAACCGAAAATCATCACCCTAACCAATCGGCCATCGTTTGGCAGGAATCTTGCAAATGAAACTTCTTTAATTTAATCTTCGAACACTGAGAAAGCTCATCGCAAAGAAAACTTCTTTAATTTGACCTTACACCACCGTAAAAGATCTTTTAACTACACCAGTGTCTTGATTTCCTGTATTTTTTTAGTTATTTTCTGGGCAATGTGTCTTACGCATGAGAATCATTCAGCATTGAAAGTTTTTATGTTCCAAGATATCTAACACAAGGGGTGAAGCAAATATTAGATCACAAAACAAATGCACACAGTGTTAGGAGGCAGATTTTAGTACTTTTCATTTATATAGAGATGAAGAGTTCTGTTTTCTTGATTTCAGTTCCACACAGAATGATTAGTATTTTGCACGCTCCTAACACTATGGGTATTTACAAAATGCAAAATATTTGGTCTTTTATAACACTTATTTTGTAAAGAAAATGTTATAACTTGTTTAGATTTTAGGAAAAGTAGAAATATGAAATGTTTAGCAATGAATTTAATAAAAAATTCAATAACAAATAAAAAATTCAATAATTGAAACAATTTTGACTGTAGATTTTCATACACATAACCAATTTTAGCACAAAATAATACAAGAGTATTGCAAATATTTGTGGTTCATTATACGGGGAAAAGGAATCAAAATATTTTGTTGATATATTCAAAATTATTAATAAATAGTAAATCATACTAATAAATAATGTCCCTAATATTTAATAATATGATACGAAAGGTATACCTTAATATTATAAAAATGTTTAATTATTCCGTTTGCTCTTTTTCTTGTCTTTTAATCCACATAAACTTTAAATAAAAGGAAGAAGTTTTTTTGTTATCTAGTGCTATCCCACCATAAAAACATATTATTAAGGTGTTAATAAGTTAACTAAAAAACGTTAATTTTGTGCTCACTTCTAATTTTTTAGGATCATATTAGTCTTCTGTCAACTCTTTTTTTTATTTGAGCGCTCTTTTAGGAATTTTTTGGATTATATCTTCATTTTTTTTAACATAAGGATCATATGGCTTAACGTTTAACTGCCTGTCATAACAATGAACTTGGAAGATATTTAGATCATACTGTCTCCTGGGCGCGATAATAAAATATTCTTTAAAAAATGTTTCTCATTAAATTCTCTGAGATACTGTATATTATGATGGTATTTTTTGTCATCGAAAATTACGTATATGTACAGGACTTAAATATGTGCCAATGAAAAACAAGTTCAACATTTTTAGCTTTGAGAATATCCCTAAATTACTACATAAATTGGAAAAAAATCTTTTTTTTTCTTTCTAATAATTTGTCTAGCAGAGACTGAGATTTAGATGTCAAATGAGTTGGATACAGAGTAATTAGATTCTGATAATTGTAGCATGTCAAATTGACATTGAAAAACTAAAAGATAGTTTTATTAGGAGCTTACGATAAAATATAATTTTAAAAATATTGATGATAAAAACTATTTTATATATTTGCTTCAAAATAGTTTACTTTATCTTTGTTTTAATTACTATTATTTTCAATTCCTACTCTTCTGGAATGCATTGCTTTGCACCTGTCAGTACTGAATTTAAAATGAATAATCTGTCTAGCAGAGACTGAGATTTAGATGTCAAATGTTTTGGATACAAAGTAATTAAATGCTGATAATTGTAGCATGTCAAAATGACATTGAAAAACTAAAAGATAATTTTATTAGGAGCTTAGGAGAAAATGCAGTTTTAAAAATATTGATGATGAAAACAATTTTATATATTTGCTTCATAATAGTTTATTTTTGTTTTCCTTACTATTACGTTCAATTCCTACTCTTCTGTAATGCACTGCTTTGCTATTATTATATAATGATATTTATTAATGAATATAAAATGAATAATTTGTCTAGCAGAGACTGATATTTAGATGTCAAATGAGTTCAATACAGAGTAATTAGATTTTGATAATTGTAGCAAGTCAAAATGACATTGAAAAACTAAAAGATAATTTTATTAGGAGCTTACGATAAAATATAATTTTAAAAATATTGATGATGAAAATAATTTTATATATTTGCTTCAAAATAGTTTACTTTATCTATGTTTTCCTTACTATTACGTTCAATTACTACTCTTCTGGAATGCATTGCTTTGCACTCATCAGTACTAAATTCAAAATGAATAAGTAATGAAATTAACATTTTATTTAAATGACATTTATACCCTTAAAATATGATATTTATTTTAAACTTCTACTTTCCACAAAAGGCTTGATATATAAAAATAGGAATTCTTCAGCCAGGAATTAGAAATTAAGTTGAATTTAACCAAATCGGTGTTAAAAGTATACAAAATAAGTAAAAACCTTACAAAAATAAAATCAACTTACACGTACAGGAAAAGTTAAAAAAATAAAAATTAAACAGGATGTACACTAGACTACCATACACATAGATTAGTATCAATAAAACTAAAAATGCCAAATGTTATTTAATACAGTAATTGTGTAAAAAATAGGAAATTTGAATAAATGTTGAATATAGTACTACAACAATGTATTAGAAAACTTGGAAATGGACTAAAAAACATTTTCTGATTACTGCAAAATGAAACTAATTTTATATAAGGCTATTCATATTTATTAAAAACTATGAAAACTTAGACTAAGACAGTCATTAATTAGAAGCAGTGTAAATTAGTGCAATTTCGATTTTTCTATCTAATAAATTACACCAATATAAGAAAAATAATAGGTAATTCAAGCAAAATTACCTGATTTTGTAATTTTGAGGGGCATAAAGACAAATCTAAAAATATTTTTCAAGGACATGAAAAATGTATCAAATAAACTGTTCAGTGGTTGTACAACATCATATATTTTCATGTTTATATAATATTTCATTCAAATGAGAATAATAATCTTTTCAAATTTGTAGCCTAACTCTTCTACGCATTCTTCTCATACATCTATTTATAGCAATATTGACATCTAATTTAGATGCATTAATATGATTGTTTAGTCGTAGAAAAAATTAATTTTCAACTATAAAAAATTAGAAATTTTATAATAGCTTTTTCAATATATGCATGTAAGAAAATAAAGAAAACAATTCAAACAAATTTCATGACTATTTTCCTACAAAATTATAATTCAGGGAATATGGAATAACGGTTTCTAAAATGTTACTAAAAAAACTTAAAAGAAGAATAAATACTTTTACACAAAAAACTTTCACTGAATTCTGCAAAATGAAACTAATTTAATATACTGCTATTCACATATATTAAAAACTATGAAAATTTAGACTATGGCAGTGATTAATTAGAAGCAGTGCAAATTAAAATTTTCGATATTTTTATCTAATAAATTACAAAAATTTAAGAAAAATAATAGGTAATTCACGCAAAATTACCTGATTTTGTAATTTTGAGAGGCATAAATACAAATCTAAAAACATTTTTCAAGAACATGAAAAATGTATCAAATAAACTGTTCAATAGTTGTACAACATCATATATTTTCCTGTTTATATAATATTTCATTCAAAGAAGAATAATAATCTTTTCAAATTTTTAGCCTAACTCTTCTACGCATTCATCTCATAAATCTATTTATAGCAATATTGACATCTAATTTAGATACATTAATATGATTTTCTCGTTGTAGTAAAATTTAATATTCAACTATAAAAAAATTAGAAAATTTATAATAGCTTTTTCAGTATATGCATGTAAGTATTCAGTATATGCAATTCAAACAAATTTAATGACATTTTTTCTATAAAATTATAATTTAGGGAATATGGAATAACGGTTCTAAAATGTTACTAAAAAAACTTAAAAGAAAAATAAATACTTTTACACAAAATACGTTCACTGAATACTGCAAAATGAAACTAATTTAATATAATGCTATTCACATTTATTAAAAACAACGAAAACTTAGACTAATACGGTCATTAATTGAAGCAGGTGCAAATTGCTGCAGGTCGAAGCAGTGCAAACTAAAATTTTCAATATTTTTTCAGGTATCTAATAAAATTACAACAATCTAAAGAAAATAAAAGATAATACAAGCAAAATTAGCTAATTTAGTAATTCTGAATGACATAAAGACAAATCTAAAAACATTTTTCAAGGACCTGAAAAATGTATGTAATAAACTGTTCAGTGGTTTTACAAAGTACCATCATATATTTTCATGTTTATATAATATTTCATTCAAATGAGAATAATAATCTTTTCAAATTTATAGCCTAACTCTTGTAGGCATTCTCCTCATAAATTTATTTATAGCAATATTGACATCTAATTTAAATGTATAATTATGATTATTTACCCTTAGTAAAATTTAATTTTCAACTATGAAAAATTTAGAAATATTATAATAGGTTTTCTAGTATATGCCTGTAAGAAAATAACGAAAACAACTCAAATAAATTTAATGAAATTTTTCTACAAAATTATAATTCAGGGATTATGGAATAACAGTTTCTAAAATGTTACTAGAAAAAACTTAAAAGAAGAATAAATACTTTTACACAAAAAACTTTCATTAACTAAATTTAATCTTACAAGTTGGATGTGAAAGAGAAGAGAGTTTAAAAAAAACTTCTCGTTTTTTAGATGGGAAAAAACCGAGTAAAAAAACGTTTTAATCTAATTACTATATACATCTAATGATGCAAAGAACAAACTTCTGAACTTCTATAAAACATCTGGAAAGTTTGGAAACAACTTACAAAAGGCTTTTAAACAATAGGTTTTAGAATAAATTTCCATAAAAAAGATGATAATATAATCAATTATGAATTGTTATAAGAACTGAACGATAATTTAAAAATTTATAGTTAATTTATTTTTAAATATTTAATAGTCTCAATGCATGTACACTCATTTATTTTCAGAAATTTTATCCTAAATAATAGAATTTTTTAAAAGAAGTAAGTTTTATCATTGTTGCAATTCTTTTGTCATATCTCCTCATTAATTAAAAACAGTGTGTGTTTCCATATAAAGAATTTCCGGAAATATTACTCATTTTCTTTGCTATAAATTGTTCAGAAATAATAATAATAATATAATGTTTTATGAGAGTTTGAGATTGTTGTAATCCTTTTGTCATAAATCCTTATTAATTAAAAACAGTGTGTGTTTCCATTTAAAGAATTCTTGGAAATATTCCTTATATTCTTTACTATAATGTGTTCAGAAGTAATAATAATAATAATATAGTTTTATGACAGTTTGAGATTGTTGCAATTCTTTTGTTATAATATTTTATCAATTAAAAACAGTGTGTGTTTCCATTTAAAGAATTCCTGGAAATATTCCTTATTTTCTTTGCTGTAAATTGTTCAGAAATAAAAATAATAATAATATAGTTTTATGAGAGTTTGAAATTGTTGCAATTATTTTGTCTTATCTCCTTATTAATTAAAAACAGTGTGTGTTTCAATTAAAAGAATTCCTGGAAATATTTTTTTTATTTTCTTTGTTATAAATTGTTCAGAAATAATAATAATAATAATAATAATAATAATATAGTTTTATGAGAGTTTGAGATTGTTGCAATTCTTTTGTCATAACTCCTTATTAATTACAAACAGTTTGGGTTTTCATTTAAAGAATACCTGGAAATAGTCCTTATATTATTTACTATAAAGTGCTCAGAAATAATAATAATAATAATATAGTTTTTTGACAGTTTGAGATTGTTGCAATTCTTTTGTTATAACATTTTATCAATTAAAAACAATGAATGTTTTCATTTAAAGAATTCCTGGAAATGTTCCTTATATTCTTTGCTATAAATTGTTCAGAAATAATAAAATAATAATATAGTTTTATGAGAGTTTGAGATTGTTGCAATTCTTTTGTCATAACTCCTTATTAATTACAAACATTGTGTGTTTCCATTTAAAGAATTCCAGGAAATATTCCTTTTATTCTTTATATAAAGTGTTCAGAAATAGTAATAATAATAATATAGTTTTATGAGAGTTTGAGATTGATGCAATTCTTTTGTTATAACATGTTATCCATTTGTTATAACATGTTAACCATTAAAAACAATGAGTGTTTCCATTTAAAGAATTGCAGGAAATATTCCTTATATTCTTTACTATAAAGTGTTCAGAAATAGTAAAATAAGAATATAGTTTTATGAGAGTTTGATATTGTTGCAATTCTTTTGTTATAACATTTTATCAATTAAAAACATCGTGTTTCAATTTAAAGAGTTCCTAGAAATAGTCCTTATTTTCTTTGCTATAAATTGTTCAGAAATAATAAAATAATAATATAGTTTTATGAGAGTTTGAGATTGTTGCAATTCTTTTGTCATAACTCCTTTTTAATTGCAAACAGTGTGTGTTTCCATTTAAAGAACTCCAGGAATATTCCTTATATTCTTTACTATAAAGTGTTCAGGAATACTAATAATAATAATATAGTTTTATGAGAGTTTGATATTGTTGCAAATCTTTTATCATAACTCCTTATTAATTACAAACAGTGTGTGTTTAAATTTAAAGGATTCCTGGAAATATTCCTTATATTCTTTACTATAAAGTGTTCAGAAATTTATATAATAATAATATAGTTTTATGACAGTTTGAGATTGTTGCAATTCCTTTGTTATAACATTTTATCAATTAAAAACAGTGTGTGTTTCCATTTAAAAAATTCCTGGAAATATTTCTTATTCTTTACTATAAAGAGTTCAGAAATAATAATAATAATAATATAGTTTTATGACTGTTTGATATTGTTGCAATTTTTTTGTTATAACATTTTATCAATTAAAAACAGTGTGTGTTTCCATTTAAAGAATTCCTGGAAATATTCCTTATTTTCTTTGCTATAAATTGTTCAGAAATAATAATAATAATAATATAGTTTTATGAGAGTTTGAAATTGTTGCAATTATTTTGTCTTATCTCCTTATTAATTAAAAACAGTGTGTGTTTCAATTAAAAGAATTCCTGGAAATATTTTTTTTATTTTCTTTGCTATAAATTGTTCAGAAATAATAATAATAATAATAATAATAATAATATAGTTTTATGAGAGTTTGAGATTGTTGAAATTTCTTGTCATAACTCCTTATTAATTACAAACAGTTTGGGTTTTCATTTAAAGAATACCTGGAAATAGTCCTTATATTATTTACTATAAAGTGCTCAGAAATAATAATAATAATAATATAGTTTTTTGACAGTTTGAGATTGTTGCAATTCTTTTGTTATAACATTTTATCAATTAAAAACAATGAATGTTTTCATTTAAAGAATTCCTGGAAATGTTCCTTATATTCTTTGCTATAAATTGTTCAGAAATAATAAAATAATAATATAGTTTTATGAGAGTTTGAGGTTGTTGCAATTCTTTTGTCATAACTCCTTATTAATTACAAATAGTGTGTGTTTCCATTTAAAGAATTCCAGGAAATATTCCTTATATTCTTTACTATAAAGTGTTCAGAAATAGTAATAATAATAATATAGTTTTATGAGAGTTTGAGATTGATGCAATTCTTTTGTTATAACATGTTATCCATTTGTTATAACATGTTAACCATTAAAAACAATGAGTGTTTCCATTTAAAGAATTGCAGGAAATATTCCTTATATTCTTTACTATAAAGTGTTCAGAAATAGTAAAATAAGAATATAGTTTTATGAGAGTTTGATATTGTTGCAATTCTTTTGTTATAACATTTTATCAATTAAAAACATCGTGTTTCAATTTAAAGAGTTCCTAGAAATAGTCCTTATTTTCTTTGCTATAAATTGTTCAGAAATAGTAATAATAATAATATAGTTTTATGAGAGTTTGAGATTGTTGCAATTCTTTTGTCATAACTCCTTATTAATTACAAACAGTGTGTGTTTCCATTTAAAGAATTCCAGGAAATATTCCTTATATTCTTTACTATAAAGTGTTCAGGAATACTAATAATAATATAGTTTTATGAGAGTTTGATATTGTTGCAAATCTTTTATCATAACTCCTTATTAATTACAAACAGTGTGTGTTTAAATTTAAAGGATTCCTGGAAATATTCCTTATATTCTTTACTATAAAGTGTTCAGAAATTTATATAATAATAATATAGTTTTATGACAGTTTGAGATTGTTGCAATTCCTTTGTTATAACATTTTATCAATTAAAAACAGTGTGTGTTTCCATTTAAAAAATTCCTGGAAATATTTCTTATTCTTTACTATAAAGTGTTCAGAAATAATAATAATAATAATAATATAGTTTTATGACAGTTTGAGATTGTTGCAATTCTTTTGTTATAACATTTTATCAATTAAAAACAGTGTTTTTCCATTTAAACAATTCCTAGAAATATTCCTTATTTTCTTTGCTATAAATTGTTCAGAAATTATAAAATAATAATATAGTTTTATGAGAGTTTGAGATTGTTGCAATTCTTTTGTCATAACTCCTTATTAATTAAAAACAGCGTGTTTCCATTTAAAGAATTCCTGGATATATTCCTTATTTTCTTTGCTATAAATTGTTGAGAAATAAAAATAATAATAATATAGTTTTATGAGAGTTTGAGATTGTTCCAATTATTTTATCTTATCTCCTTATTAATTACAAACAGTGTGTGTTTCCATTTAAAGAATTCCACTAAATATTCCTTATATTCTTTACTATAAAGTGTTCAGAAATAGTAATAATAATAATATAGTTTTATGAGAGTTTGATATTGTTGCAAATCTTTTGTTATAACATTTTATCAATTAAAAACAGCGTGTTTCCATTTAAAGAATTCCTAGAAATATTCTTTATTTTCTTTCCTATAAATTGTTCAGAAATAATAAAATAATAATATAGTTTTTTGTGAGTTTGTGATTGTTGCAATTCTTTTGTCATAACTCCTTATTAATTGCAAACAGTGTGTGTTTCCATTTAAAGAATTCCAGGAATATTCCTTATATTCTTTACTATAAAGTGTTCAGGAATACTAATAATAATAATATAGTTTTATGAGAGTTTGATATTGTTGCAAATCTTTTGTCACAACTCCTTATTAATTACAAACAGCATGTGTTTCCATTTAAAGAATTCCTGGATATATTCCTTATTTTCTATGCTATAAATTGTTCAGAAATAATAGTGATAATAATAATGTAGTTTTTTTTCGAACGATGGCCTATTGGTTAGGGTGCTGGCCTACGATACCGTGAGGTACCATAGGCCAGCACCATAGTTCGGGGGTTCGAATCCCACTTTCGCATGGATGATCGTAGCCGTTCGGAACAGGTCTCATTAGCCCACGTGTTGCAAAAAGTAGACCATAGCACTCCAAACCAAGCCAATAATATAGTTTTATGAGAGTTTGAGATTATTATGTTATATATAATATAAAATTATTTTATAGTATGTCGAGTAACGCTTCCTATGTCAGTAATAGCATTCCTGGATTTGTAACTGATATGCAATTTTTCTATTGTATTTAATATATTTTTAGTATTTCTATGCAATCCAATAGCATATCCCAACAATTTATATTAGTTGTTACAAAATTTTGATGTTGAAAAAGTATAAAGATATTTTTGAAAACAGAAAAAATACAAAAAATTGAACAAATTGTATTTGAGAAAGACAATACCGAAAAGTAAAATAAAAGCTAAAATATATATTTCAATCTAAGAACAGAACGTGTTTTATGGACATTCAAGATCTTATTTCCGTTAATCTTTTAAGACCTTAACATGACATTAAGTTTGTAAGCCTAATCTGTTACTTATCCCTTATTCAGTTTAATTAATCCTATCAACTTTATTACTTTTAGTTCTAGTAAATCTTCTTTTCCCTAATAAATTCTCACCCAAATCTATTTTCATGTTCATTTCCAATGATTTATAATTTTTATACATATCGTAAAAATTTTCTTTTAACGACGGTTTTTGAACGACAACCTCTAAATACTTTTATTTAACCATAATATTTAAACACGCGAAATAATTTTTATTTATAATTATTTATAAAAATAAACCTGTATTAATTAAATCTTGAGTTAATACAGATATAGTAGAATAAAATATGCTTAAAAGAAAGCATGACACATTAAGCAACTGTAGAATATTTTTTATATAAAATTATTAAAAGCCATAATAATAATGTATATTTAAAGTACTAATTAAAATGAATTTTTAGTAATAATAACATTTTAGTATCATATTCGAACATTTCTTTTTCTAAAATGCTGCTTTCTAGCATGTCTGGATAGTTTTTTATGTAGTCTTTCACATATTGGAGAAAAAATTGTATTTGCTCTTCATTGATAGTTTAAATGCCATTAAAAAGTTTGCATCATTGTAATTACGATTTCTAATAATTAACTAGAATTAATAAAAACTTTAACTAGATAAAGATTAATAAAATTAACGTAGTAATAAAATGAACTAGAAACATTCAATTTATAAATAGAAGTTTGGGTGAAATACGAGGGATAATTATTCAACCTTGATATTCTGATATGAAAATGTTTTGAAGAATCTAATATTTTAATTAATTGTTGGACCTAAACAGATAAATGAAAAATAAATTCCTATGAACTCTAAGATTTGCATTCTCGAAGGTTGAAACTTCAATTAATTATTTTGATTATTTTCAAACTTTTCTAAACATATAGATAAACAAACCAAATATATGTGTTGTTCTTTTAAATTTTCGTGATAAACGGAATATAAATTGATGAAGAAGGAAACTGGAAATGGTCGAACTGTATAATTCTACAAAGTAACATTAATACATTTAGCTTGGAACAGTATCTCAGATAGAAGAGAAGTTATCATTTTCAGTGGTCTCTTTCAGCAATTTATGGCATAATAAATTTTGTCTTAGTGAATACCTATTTTATATAAGTATATAATATGTAATAAAATAAAAAAAAATGGCTGTTATAAATCTAAGTAAAGACATTTTGTTTCAAGGATATCAAATAGTCTCCATGTATTCTCTCCCGATTACAAGGATGATCACAACTAAACTTTTAAAATCAGATACGAACATCCAACTGTCTGAATTATCTGATAGTAAGAAGAAAAATATTTATACCCTTTACTCGCATAATTTTGGGGACAACGTCTCTCCCACCCGCAACCACAAGCTCAAGCCGTAAGCGTACTCTGGATAGGGCTAAATGAGAGACAACTTTAGGAATCTGATTCCTTTAGGCATATATGGATGTTACAAGCCCGGAGGTTACCCGCTTAACCTTTCCTAGTGACTTTCCTGGTACTCTTGAGCTTAACTCTGTAGAGTTTACTCCTGACTCAGATGGTCCAAATTAATTTCGAACCATGACATACCTTGCATAGGTCAGCTGCAGCTTTATAGCTGTCTTGGTTGCTGTCGTGGTGACTGATCTTCAGATTGTTGCTGCTGTATGTCTTAGAGATGGGTTAGCTTAAGAATTCTACTTACTCGCATAATTTGTGAAGAAGGAAGTTTACATTTTTTTTTAGTTTTTTCATATCATTGCTCGGAGACACTGAACTGATTTACAAATATAGCTTTAAAAAAAGTAATAAATCATACTTTCTTCCTTAAATAAAGATATAGAATCATGAAATCATCTACTTGTAAAATTTTATATTAATTCTATTTTAAATAGGTTCTAAACCTGACTATTCACACTTTGTTCTGGAGAGTGTGAACTTACCCTTTCTGTAAGTATTTTAAATGGTAGAATTATACTGCTAAATAGAAATAATCTAAATTTTTAAAATTAACATTTATGCAGGTCTTTATTAGTAAAACATGTCAGACCAATGATAAATTTTACTATTACAATCGTTGTAGTATTTCTTACATACTTTTGTGTATGTGCTTTATTTACAGTAATCCGTAGCATTAATTTCCCAAACAGTCAGATAGACAGCTTACAGAATTTCATCATAGTAGTGACTAAATCTTGTACTTGAAGTTAAAAAAAAAGAAGGATTTATTTAATATGGGTAAAAAGATGAACTATTGTTACGAATTTGTATATGTCAATATATTACAATAAAGTATTTATTCCTGTACTATCAAAACGTGTAATTTACGAAGTATAGTATAAAGGCCTTGTAATGTCTATTTTGATTGCATTATAAATATTCTCGAATAATGTCTGACTACCTTCATAAATACAATATACGTTTAATAATCATTTCCTCCACAAATTATAGATAATGTAAGCACTGAGAAGACTCTCTTTATGATTTGACAGTCATTTCTCTAAAGATACTCCTACATACAATCATAACATTGTCGTAGAACTGTGTAGTTCTACTATCAGAATCAAAGTTTGTGTTGGTGTACTATACTATTAGAATGGAGCCTTCAATCAGGTAGATTTCTATTTCCAAAGTAGGCATTTTATATTATATTGGAGAAATTATGTAAGAAATCCATGCTTATTGCAAGTACTGACTTATCGAAATATAGTTTGCATCCTGAGACATGAATCAATTTCTAAATCTAACCTTTCTAGTTCAGTCAAAAGTTGACAGCCTGGTATCTATTATTTGCCGTCTATAATATGCCAAATAAAATGCTCTTAACTGTAAAGAAATGGATTTTTAGGTATGGGATCTATAAAGATTAAGTCACCTTTACTCCTACATATAAATATAGCTTTTGTCTAGAAAATTATCTAAGGGTGAATTAAACAATGCATTTAGAGAGTCGCTACCTGTACGTTTTGCATTTAATGTTGCGCCTTTACAATTCTTCTGGTGATAGTAAAAAAAGGGAATAATTTATAAAACTTAAATGTTGTTATTCGACACCAGAATAAAGAAAATAAAGTCGACCAACCCCATGAACTAATTTTTCACCTATCAGAAAATCGATTCATATTTCAAACGATATAGAAAAGGGTTTGATATATCGCAGAATATCAAAAATAGAATTTTAAAGAAAATGGAAAAAGTTGTTGGCATGGTAACTGTTTTGCATTGTCTTAAACATGTACATTAAACTAGTTTCAACTGGTTAATAAATGATCACTACATTATTTTTATAATTCTTCAAATTAACCGTAATATAAATGATAAGAAAATCACTTATCACTCTTTGTAATTCTTATAAAATTTAATGCATTTTTAAATTTACTTTTCTACAATTTCCTTCTTCTTATCGTTCTCTCTCTCTCTTTTACACACAGGTACACCCCTCACTATATATATATATATATATATATATATATATATATATATATATATATATAGCACAAGCGTTTGCTTAAAATGAAACTATGATTTAATAAACTTGTTATCAATAATTACTGCTTTCCATTCTCCTTAACACCGGATCATGATCACGACTTACATAATAAATAATACATGGATACATTGTAGACATATATTCTGGGAAAAAAGTACACACGCAAACACACACACACACACACACACACACACACATATATATATATATATATATATATATATATATGTATATATATATATATATATATATTCCCAGAATATAGGTCTACAACGTATCCATGGTATATGTATTACTACATTTTGCTTATTTAAGCTTAAACTTAGAGCAAAATAAATCATATTTGATAAAACAAATATGTTGATACGTATATTATTTTAGTTTCAGTATCATTAAATCTTAGACAGTCAGCCGGAAAAATACATATATTTAGCTATTTGTATATATCTAAACCTTTTTTTTAATCGGGAAATATATTTTATGCTGTTATAACACTAAGTAGTACAGAGTTATATTTGAAACAATTATTTCATGAATTTGCACAAAAACCTTTTCAGAAAAATCTTATTGGTTTTACTTTTTCAATAACTACAGTAAAAAAGCTTTGAAAAGGAACGTTTTTAATGACCTAAAAACGTTTTACTTTTTCTGCGACTAAAGTAATGAACATTGTTACAAATAGTTTACGTCTCAAATTTTTCGCTTTAACTTTATTTTTTTTGTGTCCTAAAGAACCTGTGAACAGCAAATAAATAAATAATGTTCGGGTCAGATCTTTTACTAGAGTATTTCTTCCCAGGAATTTCTAAAAATATTTTATTAACGTAAAAAAAATATATAGTAACTGCTAAAGACAGGTAGGCATTTAATTATTATTTAAAACGAAAGGTAATTTATTTAACGGTGTATAATACTTTCAAAGATTTAAAATCTCTTTGATGTGTAGCTTTTTTAAACGTATCCTAAAATTATTATTCCTACTGCTTTTATAACAAATTTTTGCAAACTTTTAAAGAATGCTGGAAATTTAAAGAAATTATTTAATTTAGTTACTTTAAGTAATATATTGTTTTAAAAATATACTATTTAAAATAGAAAAATCTCTCTAGTATCATTCTTTATAAAATTTATGATAAGATTTAGAAAAATATTCAAAGAGTTTTTAAAAGTTGAAAGGTTAAAAAAAGTTAAAGGATCTTATATAATGGTCTAATCTTACAGAACGAATTTCGTTTTGCAATATTCAGTAATATTTTGATTTATTAATATATTACTTAGAAAGATAAACCTTTTTCTGATGTCATGCTTTATTAAATTCACCATAAAATTAAAAGTTATATTCCTTATATAATGACGTTTTATAAGCCTTTTAATAATGTCCTATAGTTAAATTTTTTTTTGCTTTTGTCATTTAGTAATACATTGTTTTAAATAATATTAAAATATACACTAAATTCAATAATTGGAATTTATAAAACCATAAGATAAATTTTAAAGTATGTCTTTTAGAATTTAAAATTAAATAACAAATTGGGTTAAAATATATGTTTTACTATCTAATTGAAGAATTTAAATTTATCTGACATCTTATTTTTTAAACTTAAAATACTTTAGATGTTGAATATTTTTAAAAGTTAGCACTTACTATACTTGAAACTTATATACATATAAATCACTTTAACATAATTAAGTTCAGCAAATTGGATTTTACACACCACCATCAAAAGAATAAAGCATTTTTTCTTTATATTTCCTATTTTTTTCAGATGTGATGATAGTTCGATGCAACTGACATTGTAACCAAAGTAGAATTTTAAATCTGAATGCTAATTGAGTGCTTTACAACCAGAGCAAACAATATCCATTTCTCCTTATGGGTCTGCCGAACTATAGCCGATTGGTTACGGTGCTGGCCTTCGGTACCGGAGTTCGTGGGTTCGAATCCCACAGTGGAATGGATGTTCGTAGCCTTTCAGAATCGGCTTTAAGCTGTAGGTCCCGGTCTCATTAGCCCTCGTGTTTCAAAACGTAGACCGTAGCACTCCAAACCAAACCTTATAGGTGCCATAGATGTTCTAAAATTAAATTAGTCTATTTTTTTTAGATGGACTTGGTTAACTTTGGTTATGAACTTTTCAATTTAATGTTTAAGAATGTTTATGAATGTGATTATTAAATTATCTCATCGTTATTAATTGGAGAGAGGGGAACGAAAACTAGTTTTTGGTTTGGGCACAAGATTATGGTAGCCCGAATTGGGGCCGAGATAACGTTACAGCTCTAAATGAACTTTCCCTAGATAAAAATATTTGTCAGAATCATAACATTGATTGGCTAAATCAACTTCCTCATTTTTAAAACTTCTGTATTAAATAAAATTTAAGAGTAGTTTTTCTTCGTTTTTCTTTCAGCCGAACGCTGGCCGATTGGTTAGGGCACTGATCGTCGGTACCGGAGTTCGTGGGTTCGAATCCCACTTTGGCATGGATGTTCGTAGCCGTTTGGAATCGGCTTTAAGCAGTAGGTCCCGGTCTCATTAGCCCTCGTGTGCAAAACAGTAGACCGTAGAGTTCTAAACCAAACCAAACTTCGTGTTTCTAATGTAGCTGGAAATGCAGGGTCATATATAGTTATGATATGGATGAGAAAACGTTACCTATTTAGCAACACCCGTGGTTACGTGTAGTTTTGGGTATGCTACAGTCACGAGTAAAAATATCCTCTTAATTTAAATGAAACAAAAAAAAGCTGAAGAGTCCCAGGCTTACCCTGTTATTTTCAGAGGTATTGATTTAGAACTTGTAGAACATTGTGACCACGAACATAAATATATATATGATTGTATGTGTATGTGTATGTATATGTAACCAGTGAAAATTGACTACACGTTAGTCACTCTTAGTTGATTTTCGTGAGCTTGGTAAACGAAAAGAACTAATATTCAAGTTGCAGTCATGCCACCAATTACAGCTTTATGAAACTTAAAGTGTATTTTACATTGAAAAGCATCAGTAAACTGATGCTTTTCAATCATTACAATGAACATCTCTACACTACATTTTCCAGGATGTACACAACTTTCGTCAATATATTCCCCATATCGAGCTAATCACGAGATTTTGTTTCTATAAGAATACAGACAGTTCAACAATTTTAGGGCTCCAGTAGTAAACTTTATCATTAAAATCACAGGTCTGTGATTCAGGTTTTACAGAATCAAAACAAATTTCCAAAGAAAGATGAAAATGTGTAGAGAAAATTAGCATTTACCCAGTGTTAGTACTGGGAAATGGGTAAAAAAATGGAAGATAAACTACTTTATATGATAGAGAATATAAATTACCTATTTAAGGTTAGTAATTCTGATGTATATTATATTATTACTATTATGTTATATATATATATATATATATATATATATATATATATATATATATATATATATATATATATATATATATATATATATATATATATATATATATATGCGTGTGTGTGTGTGTATGTGTGTGTGTGTGTGTAAGTTTTGTGTTTTATATAACACGGATTTCTAAAACTCAATTGCATGCTTTTTTTCCTAATTTTCTTTCATAATATATGAAAGTTCAAACATTTGATTTTTTTAATCTAGTCCTTTTGCCCTAGGAATATTTAAAAAGGTAAACTGATATTTCTTCCCAGATATAGTACAAAGGCTGAATTTCTGAATATTTTTTTCCATGTGATATCTTTTATAAATGTTAGCAGACACTTCCAAAAAATATTTATTCAAAAAAAAGGAGGTAGCTTTCATCACAGTACTTCAAAGAATATAATCGATAAAAGAAAAGATAGTGGTTTGAATTCTTGCATTCAACCATTCACATATTTAGAATATTCGATTCTACCTCAGACGTGGTTTTTTTTACTTATTTTTTACCCAGATCTTTTTCTCCACAAGTGCGAATTCCCTTAGAGGAAGTTGAAACTGTAAGCATTGATAAAATGGAATGCAAATTTTTCCCTGGGGAAAAATTTATAAACATAGTTTCCTGATATAAAGAGTTGGGTTTATGATATATACTCTTTGTTCTAAATAATTTTATGCATTTTATATTGCTATAGTTATTTCAAAGATATATCTCTTCCTATAGGTCTCTTGACAATAAATACTATTTATATTTCTTTTAAACACTATAGTGATAAAATATAAAATATTCAGAGGTATTAGTCATAGTTAGTTTTGATTTCTATAATTAAATTTATCAATTACAATTTCTACTTATAATCTTCTTTATAATTAGTCATTTTTACAAATTACAATTAAAAAATTGAATTTTTACTTTAAATGCAAGATTTTAAAGGTTCTAGTCATTCTTCTTGTAGTTTAAATTAAAAGTATTTTTTTTACAACGCAGTTTAGATATGCTGTTTGGTAAGTTTTCATAAGTCAATGCTTAAATTTTATTTTAGAATTACTGATTAGAATTTAAAAACAAATAACTACCATTTCTATCTCAACGATACTTATTTCAAAAATATTTATTAAGATATAATAGTACACAAGATTAAGCATATAAATATCATTAAATAATTAACGCAGTTTAGATACACTATTTGTTAAGTTTTCATAAGTCAATGCGGTAAAAATCGAAAAATCGAATTAAAAAATCGAGTTTTTACTTTAAATGTAAGATTTTAAATTTACTACTCATTCTTCCTGTAGTTTCAGTTAAAGTAAAAAAAAATACTTTTTTACAACGCAGTTTTGATGTGCTGTTTGGTGAATTTTTATAAGTCAATTCTTAAGTTTTATTTTAGAATTACTGATTAGAATTTTAAAAAACAATTGCCATTTCTATCTCAAAAATACTAATTTCAAAAATATTTATTCAGATATAGTAGTACACCAACTAAGCATATAAATACCATTAAATAATTATTTTAATAATTAATTAATTATTTTTATAAATAACAATTAATTATAAAATATGAAATATTCAGATTCATTATCTATAGTTACTAATGATTACTATAATATGTATCGCCTGCTGCGGTGGTAAAAAATTATTAATAAAATTAAACTTTTATTTAATTTTATATTTAAAATCTTTTTTTTAATTACTCACTTTTACATATTACAATTAAAAAATTGATTTTTTACTTTAAATGTAAGATTTTAAATTTACTAGTCATTCTTCCTGTAGTTTCAATTAAAAGTAAAAAAAAATACTTTTTTAATACGCAGTTTTGATATGCTGTTTGGTAAGTTTTCATAAGTCAATGCTTAAATATTATTCTAGAATTACTGATTAGAATTTAAAAAATAATTACTATTTCTATCTCAAAAATATTTATTTAGATTTAATAGAATACCAGATTAAGCATATAAATATCATTAAATAATTATTTTAATAATTAATTAAATATTTTTATAAATAACAACTAATTATAAAATATGAAATATTCAGATTCATTAGCTATAGTTACTAATGATTACTATAATATGTATCGCCTGATGCGTTGGAAAAAAATGATTAATAAAATTAAATTTTTATTTAAAGTTTCTGTTTAAAATCTTCTTTGTAATTACTCATTTTTACATATTACTATTAACAAATTGATTTTTTTACTTTAAATGCAACATTTTAAAGTTGCTAGTCATTTTTCCTGTAGTTTCAACTAAAAGTAAAATAAATATATTTTTTTTTACAACGCAGTTTAGATATGCTGTTTGGTAAATTTTTATAAGTCAATTCTTAAGTTTTATTTTAGAATTACTCATTAGAATTTTAAAAAATAATTACCATTTCTATCTCAAAAATAATGATTTCAAAAATATTTATTCAGGTATAGTAGTACACCAGCTAAGCATATAAATATCATTAATTATATTAATAACTAATTAATTACTTTTATAAATAACAATTAATTATAAATTACGAAATATCCAGATGTATTAGCTATAGTAACTTATGATTACTATAATCTGTATCGCCTGCGGTTTTATTTAAAGTTTCTGTTTAAAATCTTTTTTATAATTACTCATTTTTACATATTACTATTAAACATCTGATTTTTGTACTTTAAATGCAACATTTTAAAGTTGCTAGTCATTCTTCCTGTAGCTTCAATTAAAAGTAAAATAAATATTTTTTTACAATGCAGTTTAGATATTCTGTTTGGTATATTTTCATACGTCAATGTATAAGTTTTATTTTAGAATTGGTGATTAGATTTTTAAAAAGTAATACTATTTCTATCTCAAAATACTGATTTCAAAAATATTTATTCAGATATAATAGTACGCCAGATTAAGCATATAAATATCATTATTAAATTAAAGGAGTTTAGATATACTGTTTGGTAAGTTTTCTTAAGTCAATGCTTAAGTTTTATTTTAGAATTAATGATTAGAATTTTAAAACGTAATAACCATTTCTATCTCAAAAATAAGGATTTCAAAAATATTTATTTAAATATAGTAGTACACCATCTAAGCATATAAATACCATTAAATAATAATTTTAATAATTAATTTATTATTTTTATAAATAACAATCAATTATAAAATAGGAAATATCCAGATTCATTAGCTATAGTTACTAATGATTACTATAATCTGTATCGCCTTCTGCGGTGGAAAATATAAGTTTTCATAAGTCAATGCTTAAGTTTTATTTTAGAATTAATGATTAGAATTTTAAGAAATTATAACTATTCCTATCTCCAAAATACTGATTTCAAAAATATGTATAGCTCAGTTTTTTAGTGATGACATAAATTAGAAGAATTTTAATTATGCTGAAGATTTGCAACGTGGTAATTTAAGAATTTTAAAGATATAGAGTGACTGTGGAACAAACAACTGTCTTACTAACAAGTCCAAACAATGGCCGGATGGATAGAGCAATGAGTTCCTTGTGTTCCTAACATGAATGTTACCAGTTTATCTAAATAGGCTTGAAGCAGAAGGTACCAGACTGATTTACACTCATGTAGAATAAACTTCAGTACTCCAAACTAAATTTCATTATAAATTTTTTATTGACATTAATGCAAAACTTTTCTTTTATTGAAATGAAATATGTTTAATATTACTCTGAAAACAAGTCATCTTACACAATATTTTAGAAATATAATGACAATAATGTTGTCATATTATTTTTTTTATTTACAGAAGACACCTTTAGTTTATTTTGGAGATACTTGCAGTTACTTCGTAAAATTCACAATTTGAAATGCGTTAAATATGAGTTAAGTTTTAATTTGTAATTTTTTTTTAAACTTCTTATAAGAAATAAAAATTTTAAATAAATATTTTATAAATGTCCGAGCATGAAATTTGGGGGATAAAAACATATTTCAATTCATTTCATGGTACACTCTTTGTGTGAAAGATGCATACCTGTTTACGATTTCGAATGGGAAATCGTATTAGAGGGTAATTTGAAACAAATTCCTTTTTAAAAGTTTCAAACTCTAGTATTACAAAAATGCTCTTTATGTACAAGTACTTTATAATGAGCTTTTATAGGAAAGAAATGCATATACTTTTTAAAAACTACACTGTGTAGGTAATATATACTAAATTTCTAAATTACTCTCGAATAAGCAATATAAAATAAATCTTTAATATAATATTTGTATTGTACTAAAAAGGAGATTCATTGTTTTCCAATAAAATTTATTTTCTTATTAGAAGAAAATATTTAAACTTTATCCTTGTTATTGTTTTGATATTTAAAACTAAATCCGTTCATATGATTTATAAATTAGATATTTTAAATACTTTTAAATACAAATATACAAAAAATAACTAACATTGGTATAATATGTAAGATGTATTAATAATAGTATACAATATTAATATACAAGTATTCATCACCATCATAAAATGGAATATATATATATATATATATATATATATATATATATAATATATATATATATATATATATATATATATATATATATATATATATATATATATATATATATATATATATATACATATATATATATATATATATATATATATATATATATATATATATATATATATATATATATATATATATATATATATATATATATATATATATATATATATATATATATATATATATATATATATATATATATATATATATATATATATATATATATATATATATATATATATATATATATATATATATATATATATATATATATATATATATATATATATATATATATATATATATATATATATATATATATATATATATATATATATATATATATATATATATATATATATATATATATATATATATATATATATATATATATATATATATATATATATATATATATATATATATGTGTGTGTGTGTGTGTGTGTGTGTGTGTGTGTGTGTGTGGATTACTAAGTTTATCTAAGTATTGCATGCTATTAAAATGAGTTATAAAAAGTAGTTTACATTAATAAGTTTTTCTGATTGCAAGAAAATATTTTACATTAATTTTGCCAATGCTAAGTTTAAACTTGTGATACGTTTATTTATTAGTATATATTTTAAATACTACCAATTTGAAGCGCAAATCAATAACTATTATTGAAAATATATTTAATGTACGACAAGAATTATTCACATACGGTCTCTACGTGAAGTCATAAAAAACAAATTTAATTCATAATGTTGTAGGAAGTCCTGTATGTAAGATAACAGATGTAATTGCTTTCAGTAAACATTTCATTAGGCTGAAAATAACTTTTATTTAAAATTAACAATTTTCTTCAAAGAGATATTAATACATATGCATTATTAATACTACAGCTGTATTTCAAAGCTAATTTATTTCACTTTTAATCAATAATATTAAAACGTTAAGAATTCCCAAATATAATTTCAATTTGTTGACGCATTTTAAATATAGTCAGAAATGGTATAATTAACATATATTTAAATTATATCTGATAAAACCATTTTGTACTCTCTTTTTAAACAAAAGTATTCTCAATTTTCATCGAGTCCCATTTATATACCCATTATATAATTTCCTTTGTCCCGGGCAGCAACGTTAGAAAGACGTATATTCAAGCATAGAGCGTCGAGACGAATTCTACAGGGTGTAATTTGGCTTGAACCCCCCATATAAATTGAGATAAAGGTATTGATTGCCGTAAATAGTGGTGTGAGATAGATAGCAGGAATTTTACTTTCTCGGGGATACTCCGGCGGAAACTTTTTATCCTTGCCTGGGAAGTCTGGGTGCATCACGGTCGGCGATTGGATACGCTGGCAATTTCCTCTTTCGCTACAAAATTAAGGGGGAATGTTTTATCGTAAATCCCCCTCACAAGGTATTCAATAGCTTAGGGGATGGATGTTCGAGTTAGATGATAGATTTTGTTTTTTTCTATTTAGCTTACACCACTTCCAGTCTGAGGCATATTTGTAACAATTCGCTGGTATTGAGTATAAAAAAAATTGAAACTACTAACAATCACTTTTCAACTCTTTTACCTCCAGATTTAAAAATAGTAGTGGATATTTTTATCTCTAGTTTCAGTTATTTAAAGCAATAAATAAAATCAGAAAGTCTTAAGGTTAAACTTTTAGGTTAATGTAAATTTTAGGTTAATAAATTTTGTCTGAGATAAAGTAAATAAGTCGCATTTAAATATTTCTTACAAGCTATAAATATTTTGAATAATTCATTTAACGACATATAAACAAAAAATTTCAGGTTAAGGTAAATTTCAGGATAATAAATTTCGTTTAAGATAAAGTTAGGTAAATAAATCGCTTTTAAATATTTCTTACAATATATATATATACTTATATATATATATATATATATATATATATATATATATATATATATATATATATATATATATATATATATATATATATATATATATATTGAATAATTCATTCAGCGATATGAAACCCAAGGTTAAGGTTTCAGGTTAAGGTAAATTTAACTGAGATAAACATAAGTAAATAAATTGCATTTAAATATTTTTTACAATGTATAAATATTTTGAATACTTCATTTAACGACACATAACCCACGGTTAAGGTGTCAAGTTAAGGTAAATTTAATATTAATAAATTTTGTCAGAGAGAAGTGAATAAGTAGCATTTATATACATGTTACAAGCTATAAATATTTTCAATAATTCCTTTAACCGCATATAAATCAAGTTAAAGGTTTCAGGTTAAGGTAAATTTCAGGTTAATAAATTCGTCTGAGATAAAGATAATTCAATAAATTACATTTAAATATTTCTTACAATCTACAAATATTTTGAATAATTCATTTAACGAGATATAATTCAAGGTTAAGGTTTCAGGTTAAGGTAAATTTAATATTAATAAATTTTGTCAGAGATAAGTAAATAAGTAGCATTTAAATATTTCTTACAAGCTATAAATATTTTGAATAATTCCTTTAACGACATATAAATCAAGGTAAAGGTTTCAGGTTAAGGTAAATTTCAGGTTAGTAAGTTCGTCTGAGATAAAGATAATTAAGTAAATTATATTTAAATATTTCTTACAATCTACAAATATTTTGAATAATTCATTTAACGACATATAATTCAAGGTTAAGGTTTCAGGTAAAGGTAAATTTAAGGTTAATAAAACTTGACAGAGATAAATATAAGTAAATAAAACGCATTTAAAAATTTCTTACAATCTATAAATATTTTCAATAATTCATTTAATGACACATAACCCAAGATTAAGTTTTCAGGTTAAGATAAATTTCTATTAATAAATTTTGTCTCAGATAAAGATAAATAAATAAATCGCATTTAAAATTTTTTACAGTCTATAAATATTTTGAATAATCCATTTAACGACATATAACCCAAGGTTAAAGTTTCAGGTTAAGGTAAATTTAAGGTTAATGAAATTTAACTGAGATAAATATAAGTAAATAAATCGCATTTAAATATTTCTTACAATCTATAAATATTTTGAATAATTCATTTAACGACAGATAACTTAAGGTTCAGGTTTCAAATTTATATAAATTTTAGGTTAATAACTTTCGTCTGATATAAAGATAAGTAAATAAATCACATTTAAATATTTCTTATAATCTATAAATATTTTGAATAATTCATTTAACGACGTATAACTCAAGGTTAAGATTTCAGGTTAAGGTAAATTTAAGGTTAATAAAATTTAACTCAGATAAATATAAGTAAATAAATCGCATTTAAATATATTTTACAATCTATAAATATTTTGAATAATTCATTTAACGACAGATAACTTAAAGTTCAGGTTTCAAGTTAAAATAAATTTTAGGCTAATAACTTTCGTCTGATGTAAAGATAAGTAAATAAATCACATTTAAATATTTCTTACAATTTATAAATATTTTGAATTATTCATTTAACGACAGATAACTTAAGGTTCAGGTTTCAAGTTAATATAAATTTTAGGTTAATAACTTTCGTCTGATATAAAGATAAGTAAATAAATCACATTTAAATATTTCTTACAATCTATAAATATTTTGAATAATTCCTTTAATGACATATAACCCAAGGTTAAGGCTTCAGGTTAAGATAAATTTCTGGTTAATAAATTTCGTGTCAGATAAATATAAGTAAATAAATCTCATTTAAATATTTCTTACAATCTATAAATATTTTAAATATATCATTTATCGACATGTAAACCAAGGTTAAGGTTTCGGGTTAAGGTAAATTTAAGTTTAATAAAATTTGACTCAATTAAATATAAGTAAATAAATCACATTTAAATATTTCGTAAAACCTATACTACAAATATTTTGAATTTTTCATTTATCTGAAAATTTAAAACTGAGCTCTTGTTAAAATGGTTTTTTACAATTTCTTTTACAAAGCAGTACCTTAAAAATATTTAGTTTTCTCACTTCAAGTAATTCGTTTTTAAATAGTAGAAAAAATATGCAAGAAAGGAAAAAACTGAAAATTTCGTAAATGCATTGAACAGTTTGAAATATGTATATTAGAATATATTTTTTCAAGATAAATTTCACTTTTTCGACAGTTTATTTTATCAGTTCATTTTTAAAATAAAAAGATGTGCTCTTGTTATCAATAATATTTTAACTTATTTTAAAGCTCTAAAACGTGATTTAGTTTAGTCAAATAGTATATTATTATTAAATAACATAAAATATATACACCAAATGAAAAAAACTGAAATTCTCTTACCTTCAAGAAACAATTAAAATGCATGTATAAAAAATTGACTTTTTATATGCAATGAAAGATAAATAACTTTTTTTTAGTTTGTATATTTAAAACCTTAAAGAAATAAAGTAAAAAAAATTAAAATGTGTTAAGAAATTTAAATTTAAAATTTATCCTTTTTCATGTTGTAAGTAAAATTTTTCGTCCTCATCAATATAGTTGTAATTCACAGGATAAAAGAGAATAAATAAGATTTTTAGTTTACTATTTAACGCAAAAAATATATTTTTATTTACAGTTTATTAAGTGTTAGTGCATGCATATTTTATTCTTTATATATAGTTAGAGAGATATTGAATGAAATTGAAGTTAATTTATTTTATTTAGCATATAAATATTTTTATTCATTATCATTCATCATTTTATTACATGAAATAACTGTTATTTCCACAAGCAACCTTTTCATTCTGATGGATCAAATATGTACACACACGGATATATATATATATATATATATATATATATATATATATATATATATATATATATAATATATATATATATATATATATATATATATATATATATATATATATATATATATATATATATATATATATATATATATATATATATATATAATATATATATATATATATATATATATATATATATATATATATATATATATATATATATATATATATATATATATATATATATATATATATATATATATATATACATATATATATATATATATATAATATATATATATATATATATATATATATATATATATATATATATATATATATATATATATACATATATATATATATATATATATATATATATATATATATATATACATATATATATATATATATATATATATATATATATATATTATATATATATATATACATATATATATATATATATATATATATATATATATATATATATATATATATATATATATATATATATATATATATATATATATATATATATATATATATATATATATATATATATATATAATATATATATATATATATATATATATATATATATATATACATATATATATATATATATATATATATACATATATATATACATATATATATATATATATATAAATATATATATATATATATATATATATATATATATATATATATATATATATATATATATATATATATATATATATATATATATATATATATATATATATATATATATATATATATATATATATATATATATATATATATATATATATATATATATATATATATATATATATAATTTTTAAAGCAATGAATTATTTATTTTTCTGTAGGTAATAAATTAAGAGTTCTTGAATAATTTTATAAAGAGCTTTTGCGATAAAATGTTCTCTAAGAACAATAAGACGAAATTAAATCATTAAGAACCCCCCATACTAAAGTTATTGACTTCTATGCACTCATTATCGTCATTTGATGTAGATGCTTTTAACCTAATGACATAAATTAAATTATAATCTGGAGTGTTAATAAACTCAATGGGTTTAAACTGTTATTCTTAATCAAGTCGTTTATGAAACGTTTTGATTAATAACTATCTTCAAGCGTTCTTTCAGGATTTATTATATTAATTTTGTTAAAAGGTTTGGAGAAAGAATAACGAGATTTAATCGTGTTGATTTTCGAAAGTAATGGTTGACATTATTCTGGAGTTGTTTGTTCATGCCTTAAATATACCAATCAATTGTCTAATAAATATGCATTGACTGATATTGTTGATATATGTCATTATGATTTTGAATGCTTGGTTCTCGAAAATATGTATTTAGATTTTCAAAGGATTTAATTGATTATTATATTTAAATGTATCTGTCTATCTAATAATTCCTCCAAAATCATATTTCTGTTTTTCTTCGTTTTATTAAGAGAATATTATACATATTGTTTACGGATTGCATGATTGTAAGGCAATAATGACAAATTATTGATTAAGTATCTTTTAATGCTTTTGAAGTTACAATGTCATTTAATTAAATAGAATACTCGAAGATTAATTTTAAATAATACAGATATAAAATAGTTTGAAAGCAGATCCCTCCTTAAATTATTTTATTATCTTATT